>LJIJ01005281.1:0-12222 GCA_001718145.1 Orchesella cincta
TAACCTATCACCCGGATAATTGCATCAGATGATCTTTATAGCTAATCCTGAGCCATGTGTCATATTATTACCCATTCACATTTAAACGTATCGTGGTCTAGATGAAATCATGGATTGACCCACATGCTACCGATCAGAGCAAAGCGTGGTTGCCCAAGGCAAGGCAAATGTGATCCCCACGCGGAGACTTAAAACACTTTGCTAAGCACCACACAAACAGAGGGAAAAGACTAATAATGATTCACCAGGCTGGTAACAGTATCGTGCAATACCTAACTTGTTTTATACCATAAACACCAATAATTAGAAAGCATTTCCAATTTTTCGTTTACTCTAGCTGGAACATAACGGTCTTGAACACAATGAAAGTGAAGACAGTCTTTATCAGTCCCGGAGGTTCCAGAAAGCTCCGGTAACTGACCTACCCCGTATAGCAGAGATTAACCAAAACGACCCACGTGTGATTTCCGCAATATATTCATGTGGTTTTGTAAAACTGTGGTGAAAATCTGTTAGGAAAGAGATCGGAGAGCTCGATCATCCGTCATTGACAATGCTCCTTATCACAACAGAAGAGTGCATGCACATACATCCGTTCTCCGAAAAAGACCAAGATTACTGGATTACCTTCCAAAGTTAAGGCGACGGAAAAGTTTACTGACTTTAATAATAAACCAGAAAAAGTATCTTCGAGCGCAGCTGTGGGAGTTTGTTTTAAAATATAAAAAGGAGAATTACGACCACTACATCATTGATCGACTTGCGAAAGACTACGGCCATACTGTTATGAGGTAATCAACTATGTAGAAGGCTTTGTATGTAACATAGGATATTTTTTGAATTCATATAATGTAAATAAAACATGCATGAATTGTCTAAAGATCTAAATTCTAATTTAGATCTAAATCTAAAAAATTCATGTTAATTTCAGGTTACCTCCACACCAATGTGATCTAAATCCGGTAATTGAACTCCTTGTCTATAATTCAAATCCCAAAACATCTGAAGGTAAAAGAAATTTTTTTTCAGATTGAAATGCTATGGGCTCAAGCAAAGGAATATGTTCGGCAAAGGAACATAGACCAAAAATTAGAAACAGTCAAGGCTAAAGTTGAAGAATTCTTTACTGTAATATTTTTACCAGAGGATTGGAACAAACTTGTGGAGCATACTAAAAAGTAAGAAGATCTAAGTTAGAACGAATACATGTTTTTATAATTTTTAGTACATACGGAGGTATTCTTTTTTCAGATTGCGCGAGGATTACTGGATAAACGATGGACTATATGATGTGTTTCTGGATACCCATGAGGACAGGGTAACAGGATTTTAATTGATGTATACTTGCAATTAGACCTTTTAAGCTTATAGAAGTTAACATAAATACTTTTATATGTTCAGATTAATGATGATCCTAGCACGACTGATGAAGAAGCAGGTGATTCGACCGGGACTACTGAATATGGACCTTTAGATGCTTATTTGCACGCTGGCACAAACGTTTGTTTTGATGCAGATGGCAACATTGTCTCACAAGCAACTGGCAACGATGAGGAATGCGAATAAACTTACGTTTAAAAATTACTGCGATCTGTAAATATCAATTTTAAGTATATATTTTGCTTCAAATTATGGTACTGTCTTTAAAACTAAACTAATGAAGGTAGCTTCCATCTACCGTAATCCTCAGTCGTAATTTGTGTCACTGATTTAATGTAAGGAGTTACAATACTTTGGATTCAAGTATGTAGTTACGTGAATGACCCAAAGAATAAAATGTTTAGACTTATTGGGTAAACAAACAATAATGTAAATTATTGAGTTCGGTGCTTTAGTTACGCGAAGACATATGTAAAATCTAACAATCGCCTTTAATCACGTGAGTACCAACAATTCTACAAGGTCAATTAAAAACGAAATTCCCGCAATTTTTACCTCTAGGTGGCGCCAGGATCAATATGTTTAAAAACTAACTGCTTCACGTTAATCAGCATGTCAAATAATACCTAAAAACAAATTTTGGACCGATTCTGATAAAAACGAAATTCCCGCCATTTCTCCCTCTGGGGGGCGCCAGGATCAATATTTTTAAAAACTAACTACACCACGTTAATCAACATGTCAAATAGTACCCAAAAAGAAATTTTGGGCCAATTCCAATAAAAACCAAATTTCCCGCCTTTTTCCCCCTCTGGGGGCGCCACGATAGCTAAACAGATCAGCTGATTACAGTTTCGTAATCTACGCATAAAAACCTATCATCCTGCAAATTTTCAGCCAAATCGGAGATAAAAAGTTCTCCGCAGGCTTTAGCCACGTTATGATACCAGTGGCTTTACACATGTACAACTATGTATATATGCTATAGCTATGTAAGTTATTTATACAAAATATGACTTTCTTTGTATAATCAATCGTGGCAGTTTAAATGTTGAATATATATTTAAAGATAAAAGCCATGAAAAAGATCCAAACTAGCGAGTAGCAAAAAGGTTGCTTTCGTTGAAAGACAAAGTCGCATGCCAAAGAACTAAATAAATGCTTTCTCAATTAGAGTTTGCATTTGGCTGACTCCTGTTTTGTCGGCCGCAGAAAATGTAACACCAAGTATATTATCATATCAATTTTAAAACAGTAAATACTGATATCATATATATAAATATTAGTGGAGTTCGAGTAATTACTGAATTAAACTTTGTAAAAGCAAAATCAAGATACATACAAGCCATTCCATTTTGCTAATATAAACTAACTTTGACCTGTGTGTGGTTTCAAGTACTCTAATGAGTACGAAGTAGGAAAGTGGCAAAATGAAAATATAACAATTGTAAAGCTTATTACATTTTATTATAAAAAACAAGGCCACCCAATACAATATAAGTGGATATACAATGTGGAATTGATGACACTTGCTGGGACAATCCAATAAATTGTAATTGGTATAAACCCAACAAATAATTATGATCCACGTCATTTTCGGCGGCCAACAAAACAGGAGTCAGCCAAATGCAAACTCTAATTGAGAAAGCATTTATTTAGTTTATTGGCATGCGACTTTGTCTTTCAACGAAAGCAGCCTTTTTGCTACTCACTAGTTCGGTATCACTTTAGGTATTAGGTAGCGGTATAGGTACTACCTAATACCGACCGAAAAAATACCTAACTTTCCAAGCTCTGGATATTGCCAGGTTCTGTTTCAAACAAACGACTCCAGCATTCTCCAACACAAACGCGGCTGCTTTAGCGTCGTCTTCTGGGGTTGGTTTTAGATAGGGAGGCACGTAAACGTATATCACTTCCAAACATTCCTGAATCTCCAATAAAGTACTGGCATGAATCTCAAGAGTTTTCAGGCCTGGAACCACGAAGTTGAGGGGTGGACGCCTGTCGAATTCCAGGAGGATATCAAAACCAGTTTGGAACTGAAGAGTGTGGACGAGTTTCTCTTCAAGTGGAGCATCTGCTCTTTTGCAGACCAGCTTGTTTCTTTGCGTCTGGAATCCGACCTACCTCTCCCGGCACTTCTGCGACACCACGAATATTTCCAGCAGAATGAGCCTCATCCAATCCTTATCGGTACCACGTCGGAATCTGCTTTTGGGAAAGTGAAGAATCTCAAAATCTCTGGACCCAGCGCCAACTTTCTTCGCCTCAGTGAAACCCCCGTGCTTCAGCGCTTCTCCCTGACTGATTTCATCTCAACAAGTGCCAGATTCGACATGGACCAGCTTGTCTCTTTTATTTGGAAATGCCGGGAAACCCTGAAGTTGCTCAGTTTAGACGTCGCTTGGAACGTGGCCCTCGTCGGCCTTGGTTTTGATAACCTCCCGCCATTTGACAGGCGTCAACATTATAACTTCATGGCTCCAGGGCTAAAAACTCTTGATAATCATGCCAGCAGGGCCTGTCCTACGGTAGCACTGGCTAGCACCGTGGTGCTAGGCCGGACCGCAAAATGGGGCCGGAGGCCGTACTTCGCCAGCCCGTAAGGCTGTCGATGTGTGGGCTTTGCGGCTTCCTTTAACTTTTGTTCAGCCATTCGTCACATCGCACGCTAAATAACTAACTAACGAGTTAACTAAGTTGGTTGAGCTCCGATTGACCTAAGATTTGGAATGTATGTTCAATTTAGGTATTTTATCACGAATATTTAGTATCAGATCACAATGGACACCTTTGTTAATTTGGGATAAGATTGAAGTTTTAACATTTATATGCGATTTAGCATGGAGGAAATTACAATGACCAGAAAGGGCTTTTTAAGGACTTTAAAATACAGTCTATCATTTAAAAACCAAAAAGCATCATAATCGGTAATAATTTGAATTAATTTATAGTATTAAGGCTGAAAGCCAACAATCAGTCGTCAATAATTCCGTTATACCTACGCAGTGGCAGTATCAAACACATAATATATGCTTATTTTCTGAAAAGATAATGTACGTTTGAATATATTTAGGTAAATTTAAAATTTACATCAATACTGGAAGTCAACTGCATCGGCTTAATTATTTCTAGTTATGTAAAAGCAAATAGGTTAGTCGAGCAATTGAAGGAAGGAACGTTTGCCTCAAACATTCACAAAGTGGCACATAGTTTGTTAATTCCTGGTCATGTCACATAAATGCAGCTTAATGTGCAGAACACTACCGTTTTGCTGAAACATGGATTTCATTATTGCCCGTAAAATCATAATCGCTAAATTAACAGTTTAATTCTCCGTTTAATTTTCCCCATGCTAAATCGCATATAAATATTAAAACTTCAATTTCATCCCAAATCGACAAAGATGTCCATTGTGACCTGATACTCAATATACGTTATAAAATACCTAAATTCAACATGTATGCCAAATCCTAGGTCAATCGGAGCTCAACCAACTTATACTGTTCCTCGTAAGTATCAGGTAGTAAGTAGCCGGTGTACACTAAATCGTCTATTGTTTTATGACAATACTTTACAGTGAGATCAAATTTTCATCGTAAACGTATTCTTCCGTTTAGAACAACTGGTTTGTGTAACGCGTGCCCAAAAACCATTTTCACTGCAATTTGTAGGGTTTGCCTCCAACCTCGGCTTCCTAATGTAAGTCGTTCGTTCAGGAATGCTGTTATTAGGACATAGTTTTTGATAGACTTTCTAGAATGGAATGGGCTTTAAAAAACCACCTGCCTAGCCTCTTTGTGATGTCTCGTGTCAAAACTACTGCCAAAAGTTGCATCAAAAAGTTCAATTTCAAATTTTCATGATTGAGAATATGTGTTATTAGTACGATAGCTAATTCATAAATCTGTAAAGTTGAAATACTTAGCAGGCATCTAATGAAATATACTTCTCAAAGCTCAAGATTTTAAAAAACAGTCTGAGATCCAAAACAGAAATTAAGCAACATCCTATCAATAAAATATAATTTAGTCAACTGTGTATACAATTTGACTCGGTAATTTATGAGTGTGCATCTGACAAATTCAGATAATTTAAACATAGTAAACCATGAACTCCTAAAATATTGTTTTTTTCCATGCGTTGGTGCTAGGCCGGCCTTAGCGCAGAACAGGCACTGCATGCCAGTCCTTCGATGGAGATTAAGGATTTTTTATTGCTGAATTTTCCAGGCCTTTTTCCGGCTTTGGAAGTGATCAACGTGTACGTGCCTCCCTATCTAACAATGCCAACTCCAGATGACGGCGCTGAAGCAGCAGCATTTGCGGTGGAATATGTTGGAGTTCTTTGTTTGAAAGGGCACCTGGCCTATTCTCAACAAAGTTTGGATTGGGCTGAGGAGGAATAGAGGTATCATTACCCGATGAATGGGAGAAGGCTAGCTCAAGTCAATCCTCGTCGATACCTGGAGATGCGTGCTTTATTAGTTATCAAAAGAAGACTTGAAAGAAATAAGATGACGAGGATTTCGAATCGACTTGCTGATCTAGGCGAAAATGTCGGCAAGGCGGTGGTTGAAGCAATATTGTGGAGATTTTATGGGGCTTTTTCCAAAAAATGTGATAAGCTTCGTGGCGTCCAGGTTATTTCCAGCGATGGTGGGGACCAAGTTTTTCTGTCTCGGCCGGAAGGAAGATTTCACATGAGTGGGTGAATTACTGCCACAGTTTTTTAAATAAAATTACAATTGTAAATTTTTTGTAAGGTATATTTATTTATAAATATTTTATTCAAAATTCCCCTTATTCCAGTTCTACTTGCAAATAAATTTGTGTTTACAACAAACAAGTCAACTTGGATATTGTGATATGAATTTATTGGTCTTAAATTTTTTCCATTCTACAAATTTAATTATTATAAGGTACAATTTCATCCATGCAAAATACGAATATCCGACAGCCTCCGTTCAAGCTGCGAGAATATCCCTGTCTTCATTCCATTTCGAGAGGCATTGGGAAACACTTGCGCGTTCTCAAATTGGATGTGAAGAGTTTTGAGATTGGGAGCCACACGGGAGAGAAACCATTGGATGTTTTCCGGAAGAGTTTGAATAGCTGGGGATTGAACAGAAAGCGTAGCCGACGAGAGTCCTGGAAAGATGACGATGCTTTCCAACGCTGCTGGATCAAACCCTTCGGCCAAGCGGACAGCTAAAATTAGTTCGATCAGAGTGCTAGAGAAATTATTAACTGCTTGAATGAGTTCAGGTGAAAGTTCCACTCCAGATCCAGAAATGGAGAGTTGCTTCAAGCGCCACCGCATTTCGGAAAGGGTTTGAAGGTGGGTTGGGGGCACAAGTCCTTCAGTTTTCCAGAGAGAAAGGCTTGTCAAATTGGGAACAAGTTCGTTATTTCCCAGAATGAGCATGTGGCTCCATTGAGAGCGGATGGATTTGATGGAATCCCTATATTTCGTCAAGAGCAGAACCCGGACTTCTTTGTTAATGTCCGCCTCAATTCCAACCAGTCGGGGAAGTGGCGGGAGGTTCCTACCAAAGCGGGAGCGTTCCTCCAGCGTCCACCTCCGACGAGATCCTTGGACAACGAGCTGCTCAAGATTAGGAAGGGATGCCAGCAATCTCGTTAACTCTTCCGGGGAGACTCCGACCAGCGTCAGCTTAGCGTGCTTGATGTGATGCCCAGACGCCTCAAAGATGGGGAGAATTCTGCGGTCCATTTGATAATGATCAAGGTACTGTCTTTCAAAGAAATAAAGCTTCAGAGAGACATCCACATAGTTTCCGGGGAATGGGTTGTGGTCGGATTTCAGAGGAAGAGCGGCAATTAGTTTCAGAAATCGTGGCGAAATCCGGTTTTCCGAGCCACGCTTGTAGAGGCAGCTCCGTCCGGAGAGATATTTGCGAGAATACTGGTTCAGGAAACAGTCAATCACAAGCATCCACTCAGAATGGACAAGTCGAAGGGAAAGCAGGGATGATAAGGAGAACCGGTCCGGAATGGTTTTGTGAAGGATCGGAAATACCTGGAATTTCAAAAAGATCTGAAAGTCAGCTAAAACTGTAGGAAAAACCGGAGTAAAAATTAAGTAAAATCGGCACAAACCAAGCTGAAAAGCCGAATAGTTTTCTGGTTCTGAAGGAGGTTACTCCACTGCTGACTGGAATTTATGACAGAATTGAAATCCTTAGAATCTTTCACTCTTTCAAAAATCTTCTCCCAGATTTCTGGTGGCAAGGGTGTCTCCAGCAGATCCTGCACAAGTCGCTCGAGCTTTTGCACAAAGATGCAGTTGCTTTTATGCAGGAGTTTAGCCCCAACTAGCTCTTGCCGGAGTTCCAGCACTTCGGGGGATGGAGGTTTGCTTCGCAGCGAAACGTCGAGTGACTTCATTTGTTGGATGAGGTAAAGGAAGCGGTTTTGCTGTGTCAGGAGCTCTTTAACAACTTGCTGAAGCTTTTGAACAAAACATTGGAATGATTTGTCAGCCATCCGCATCGTGTCCTTCAACTGAAGATTCGCCTGGTGCAGCTTTTCTCGGGCTAGAAGAACTTCCAGGGTTGGAACATCCTTTCTAAGAGTCATTTCCAACGCAGTCGTTTCTTGTATTAGGCGGAGGGCTGTATCATTTAGAGCTGCATGTCGGGCAAAAGTTTTTTCTACTTCCTTTAGAAACTGTTCTCCGGAAGCATATCCGTCGTTGCCAGTCTGGACATTTGAGGGAATGAGAAGTGAAAGAGCCATTTTGTACGTATTTCAATAGACAATAAAAGGCAATTCAAATTAAACTTTTTCACAAATTAGGAGCTGATATTTGGTGGTAGACTGGGTTTATAAAAAATTAATATTTATTTAATTTTATTAAGATAAAAATTGAATTATTTTGGTTTGATATGTTCCTATTGGTAACTAGTCTGGTTGCCTCATGATATCAAGATCTATTTGAGAAAACACCAATCACATGACGTTGACTTCACGATAAATATGTTTGCATTTTTTGAAGTATTGTACTTCAAATGGCGTAGCTAAATGTATTGTGAAGATTAAGATCCATGAAGATCCAGCGTGTGGAGATGTTGAATGTTAACAGTAATTTTTTTGAAATTCTTTAGTTCACAATTTTCCAACATTGTAACTAGCTAACTAATTTTACAATATTACCTACATACTGAACGAAGTGACGCAACAGATGATTATTATACCTTATTTGATGCAATTGTAAAACACCCAAATTTAATGTATTGCATAAGCATAAGAATTATATAACAAACTAGTTATTGCAGATTAATATTTAACATGATTTGTTTCAATGATTTCATGTATTACGGTTAGTACTTTGTTTCCTTACTAGTTTGGCTACCCTTACAATAGACGTAATCATTTTTATGCCTACCAATTTTTTATAAAGAATCTGCAGTTGAAACTTAAACGCCTAATAAATGACACCTGGCTACGATTATAAAATCGGTTACAGAGAAAAGCAAATGTATTTTTTCATAGTAGAAAGTGTCGCCGTCTAGTTTGTACGTGATCACTTCAACAACAAATATCATAACAATCAATCGTGTCATTTAATATAGATTTCAATATGAATTCGTTTGTTTCTTCCATTGCTTCATTACTATGAGAGGAAGGCATACCAATCACCTCTCGAAAAGTTGCGGGATTCGGGCCATAGTCAAGTGTAGTAGTAGTGATGATATGGACATTGGTATTTCTAACTCTATCCTTGAAAACTTGCGTAATGACTTACTGGGCAATGAACTGTACAATACAAGTGGTGTCTTCAGTAAAGAAGCAAAAAAATTCATACAAGCTTTGATGTATAAATCATACGCAAATATCGTGCAATTTTGTGGCCTGATTTCTGTTATAAAAAACTCGTTGAGTACGATGGTGACTAGGCCAGAATTATGATAAGATGCATCAGCATCACTTGATTTAAACTTGTGTAATATAAAATACGACGTTACAATAAACTTTACATTTACCCAATTTTGCTCTTAATCAATGCGTTTCATATACGGCCACAGAGATTAAAGTCAATTTCTGTACGCTTGTGACTGTTGTACTTATTACTATCGCTGATATTATTTCTTATATAAGAGGACTATGAAATGGTATACCCAACCGTTGAAATTTTGATGTAATACGAAAGGTGCGATATATATCTATATTATATAAGAATTTAGCTCAGTCGAACATGATAAGATAAAATCAAACGAGGTATGTTGAGGTGGGATTGGCGATTGAGTTCAATTTCATGCCACTTTTATGCTTATTGATGTGTTGACAGGTTCACATTAAGCCACGTTTACTACGAATATTTGGTGTCGCTTATGCTAAGGATTTCAACAGATATATTTTGTTGCTTTGCATAAAAAACATCGACCTAACCGTTCTAGCTCCTATGCAAAATTACTGAAGAGTGAGTGTTAAATCATACTTCAAAAGTTATTACGGTTGAAATTTGAAATCATCATTGTAAACCATTGTATTAATCTGAATATTGAAAAGGCTGTTCTCTGATAGCTGAATGGTAAGTAAAAGTTTGTTAAAATAGTTTTGTTACAAGTGAACATTTGGAATTCGAATTTTATTATCATAAGTCTTTGAGTATGGTTATAATTTTTTATTGTATCATAGATTTTACTCAAATACGCATTCGTTTTTTTACGCGTACGCAGGGATGCAATTTCATGTAGCTCAAAATTTGGTAAAACCAAAAAACGCCTTTTCAATACATTTTTTTCAATAAAAATTGCAAGCTGAAATTCTTTCAGGTAAACACGAATTAAGACACGTAAACGTTTCCATTTTCTTTTTATGGCTTTATTAGTAACCAAGTGAACTTTCTTCCTTTCAACGGGATTGTAATGTCCCAACTTGCAAGTTACAGAGAATGATAAAATATTACGAAATTTCCATGTATGGGTATTATTTAAAAAATACGTTCAATCCAACCAGTGCGTAATCAATCCATTTTTACGATATTCGAATTTTTTAACAATACCAATATATTCACATTTCTAAATCAAGCTCTTAATGCCAGTCTAAATCAGTAGTTATTTGCACACTGTTCAACGTAAAAATTCCTTCAAATAAATTACTACCATCAATCTACTACAATCTCATTTATTCTTGTACTGAAAACTTTTTTTCTCGATGTAACTGCGTTTGTGTACACAATGCATATACTTACTTGTAATGCTGTATACAGTATAAATGGAAAAAGGTAAATGGAAGGGTATTCAAACGAAAACTTGTGTTTACTTTATAACTTCTGCTTTTGAATTTCAGCTCATCGTTGCCAAACACGATAAGATAAGCCACGTTCGCAGTTGATGTCATATCTACGCTGTTGATCTGCATAACAAAAAGCTGTTGGCCTTTCTTGCTGGTAAGTGAAAACCTCTTTAAATAGCCTTTTATAATCTTAGTCTAAAAATGATACGTATTCGGCGATATGTTGAATGAAATGCGAGACATTTTTTGACTTTAGAATGCATCCGAATACCATTCAGAGCAGATTCCTTTTTCGTTTGAATATTGCAGGATATCATATCTTTCTGTTTGTTAACCTGATAAATAGACCTCTTCATCGTAAATAATTACATGTTTCTTATGCATTCTGGAGTTACACCCAAACTTTGTATGTGAACAATTGGTCACAAATTCAGTCATTTGAAACCATGTTGTTACCACATATTTAACATATTTTAGTTTTTTGCACATATTACATGTAATACAAACATATTTTACCCTTTTTCGTCAAACTGACCGTTAATTTGAAAAAATTTGCCTGTTCTTAAGAATTTTTTATTACAATTTCAGAAATTTCGGTTTGACATTTAGACTAACAGTCTAAAATGTTTTACTAAATCTCCAAAATTCAATCTAGACAATGTAAATTTGAGTTTAAATGTATTAAACAGTGGGCGAAACTATTTTTTACAAGGAATATTGGAGTTTTTTTGTCCATTTTAGTAATTTTTATATGATTTTGAACACATGTTTGACCCCATATTTTTCCCGTTTTTGCACATATTTGTATACATATTTCGGCCTTCATAACCACATCTTTTGAACAGCTCCACCGATAAAATAAGTTTTCCTTTTATGCTTTTATTAATAACTGGAGTGTCTAAAAGTAAATAATCGAGATCAGAAAGCTACTAATAAATTGAAGGTGCTTGTAGAACACAATTTTTTTGGTTTCTCATAAAAAAGTTATTGACAAACGTAAAATAGATATGATAAGTATGATAACATTATATCACTCATGATACATATTTATTGAGTCTGCAGTAGTCCACTTCTATACGCATTATATACAAACTGGGACACAAGTTGTTATATGCACACTGTTAGAACTAGTCATATGTATAGATTCACAAAAGTTTATATTATTATATTTTTCATAACTCAGAAGATTTTCCTATCGCATGGCCGTATAACACACTTTAATCATATCACATTATGTTTTAGCAATATTTATCTGGTACAGTTTTAAATATATGTCATTAGATAGCTTTTTCCCTCGATATAATATAATAACTTGGAGAAAGTGATACAAAATATTTAGAGGCCCTAATATGCCTCTGTGATGGAGGTCGCTGAACGACTGCTAAAATAGTGGAACCTTAGTTCTGCAGGTATGCCATTTTACAAATCATGAAGTATTACTATATTCTCAATGATCTGTAAGTGCAATGCAAAATCTAGTAGACCTACGCACGTATCGCGTCACCATTCAATTACATCAAAGATAACAAAATTAGGCCTTATGGTTTTATCTGTTATTAGCAGAGTCTGGTCGAGC
>LJIJ01005282.1:0-12221 GCA_001718145.1 Orchesella cincta
CACGCAATTTCTTCTAACCAAAGTTCCATACTGGCAAGCCCAGTACTCTCTTTCCTCAACCCATCTCATGTTTCAAAAAGCACGTCAGCATGGATTCGTAATGAGATGGACTCCTCCAGAGCAGGAAACTTTTGCGAAGTGGCGTTCTGTGGACGACACTTTCTCTAGAACGCGCCAAAGCAAGACCAGCGTTTTCACTAAGGAGAGCAATCATGGGAGCCGCGTTCCAGTCTTGATCCATATCAATAAAGCAGGGGTCCTCCAATCGCAGCCTCCGGCCCAGAGACGTCCAAGAGAATGCTGGAGACTTTGCCGACATTTGTCAATAAAATCGACACCCGCCAAAATTCACTCGCTGCGTCGTCCTTCTTCACTAGACGTAATCGATAAGCGTCGAAGGGCTGGCGTTTGACTGTGGAGGAGGAAGCTCTTGTGGGTCGGGAGATTTTGAGAATCGGAGAGCTTTCCAAATCGGAATCCGATGTGGTTCCCTATATAGATTCTGGCTCCAGTGTCCAAATATGAATGTAATATTCCTTATTTGCTGTTCTCAAGAGCTGGGATGCGCGGATACTCCGCCAAAACACTCAACCTGACGAGGTTGGGTCGGCATAAGAAACAATCATCCAGATTGAGAGCACCCATGCTGAGTCGTTATCACGGGCGTCCTCCGAGCCACAAGAGTAGACTCCAAATCCAAGTCCGGTGAGCTGGAAGAGATGCGTGGGCGGGGGGAAAGCAAACGTGGGCTTTATGTCATCTAAATGGAATCACAGGAGGAAGGCCGAGCCGCTTGAGATTTGGCATGCAGGTTGAGAACTGATACCAGTTCCTTGATCAAAAAACATGAGTATAACTGAAGGAAGTGAGTAGCCTCCCCAGGATGTTTGCAATTTCGGAAAGAGACAATAATACATCTCCAGGATTCTTCTTAGAGGCAACTCGACACGCAGAGAATTAAATGGAAAGGGATTTACACCATCTCGAAACGATTGGAGGGACGGAAAGGGGGTGCGTGTTATTTTCTCCAATCTGAACATCTTTTTAGTTTTGGAAAGGGTGTGAGCTCTCCGGAGATGATCTTCCGCTCGATGAGAGGGTCGAGAAGTACTTTCACTTGGTAGAGATGAGGCGATAGCGGAGGAGATCATTCCTGTTCCTATCCACAAGGGGCACCCACTCCAAGACTTTGATGAGCACCTGAAACCAAGACAAAGAGACATGGATTAGAATGTATTCTCCTTTCACTTTGGGTTTGCCTTGAGAAATATACTTTAGGTGGCAGACGATCCATTGATGAGGGAGGTGGAAGTGGGTCAGCTGGGGCTACGGATTCAAATTCTCTTGACGCCGGACGGATGGCTCTGAAAAACAGAAGAGAAATGTAAAAATAACAACTTATTTCTGATTCATCTCTACAAACTTGAAATGATTAACTAACTCCGAATCTATTGGAGATAACATCTGTAGAGGTGGTGGCCTCCATCGAATTTACTGGAGGAGGTGGGGTCCAGCCCGAATAAGCGAAACTATGGACGACAATGACATTTTCCGATGAAACGGCTGGCAATATCTGATAATTTGGAGGCGTATACAGAACGTACAATTTGGAATTAATTAGCTCTCACTTTGCAAACTTGATTATTAAATTATTCTTTTACGAAATGGGAAAGTAGGAAAAATTTAGGCTACTCAGCTGGTCACATCAAAAATCACTTTTTAGTGCTTTTACAGCAGCTCCTTTTGTGTACCTGGCTTTTCTACGTAGAAATTAGTGGAATAATATTCCCGCATTTGAGATTTCGAATACTCCATGACTTTCTTTTGGTTTCGTTAGCTACTAATACCATGAAGCTCTTATCGTATCTTATCATCGTTGCAGCTCCCCTTGTAGGAACTTGGTTCCTGTTCCAGAGCTACGACTGCCTCAGTATATTAAATTCCGTTTATGAAGGTAGGAATTGAGGATGTGATATCAACTAGTTACGACTATAATTGACTATTCATTATACATCAAATGAGCCATACTATGCATAATAATACGATGATTTCACACAATTTATTTAATAATTTAATTTAATTGTACAAGTTTAAATTCAACTATACGTTTTTTATAGTATGTAAAAACATATCGGAACATATAAGATTTCATAATCAAAGTAGGGTTGAAAACTCAGAACAGACTACCGACAAAGTGATCCCAAAGTAAAGAAATCATCACCTCCGTCACAACCAACCGCAAATCCTGAGACCAGGTCCTCGGCTCAAGCCCTTCAGTACCCGAATTTTCAACACTGTTATCACCCGGCTGTTCCTCACTTGGCCTTTCGAACAGCAAATAAGGTCCACATCCCAATCTCAGCTTCTGGAGACAGGGCATCAGGGTCCAAATGTTTGAACTTTTCAAAAACTGCTTCTCACGCCCATCCAGCCATTCTCCATGAGAATTCCTCATCCGGAGTACTTCCATGTTAGTTAGCGACTTAAACTGAAAAAGAATCTCTGGTGGTCCCAAATAAACCAGAATCGACAGTTTCTTCAAGTTGGGCAGATTGCAGCTGAACTCTCCCCCATTTCGCACGTGGATCCTGGAGTTCGTGTAGAACTGAATGAGAGTCTCCGCAAAGATTTCCAACCTCGAAAACACATCTTCAAAATACGGAGCGTCTTCGAATGTCAAATGTAATTCCCTCAGAGGTGGTCTCCGCTCCAAGCTGGCGAGTCTTTCGAAGCAACGAAAGAAAATGGTTGCGTCTAGCACTTCCAAATTCACAAAACTGTAAACGACTTCCGGAAGTTCACCACGATCGGCATGCCATTGACCATGCTGATAGCTGAGGCGTTTAACGTTGGCTGGAACGCAGCAAGAGTTCACAACTTCGTCAACCAAAGCGGGGCTCGCAGAATTCAAGTCCACTGTTTCTAAATGCGCCAGTCGCGGTAACGGATTGAGTAGTAATATTCACGAATCCAGTTCTCTAGAGGGAGGCTTTTGTCCACCTTGGAGAACCGAACTTGTTTGAGATTCGGAAGGCGAAGCAAGCACTCTCTTAACCGCACATGAGTGTCCATGGTGAGTTGCTCAGTCTGAAGTTCATCCCATTCACTAAACCAAATGCTAGCAAAATGAACGTGTGGCCCAAAATTATCCAGAAGTAAAAAGACGCTGGTCCAATACTCCGTCCAATCATCGTCCAAATCTTCTTCACTGAAATTGAATGAATGCTTCGAGCCGGGAAAGGATTTCCAGGGTGGTTCCTCATATCCCGCATAAAACCCTCCACACTTTCTACTGACGACAAAATGTTCCTAAACAGGAAGGAGCGAAGATTACGATCCCAATGTTTGCCCGAATCAATTTCGAAGAAGAGACTTTTGTGTGAAGGATTTGTCTGGATTTTGTGGTCCAACTCCTCCTTCCAAGATTGGCAGAGCTCACGTCCTTGGAGCACGTTTACCGGGAGAAGCGTCTTGATAAGTTGAGGTGCTACCTAAAAAGGTGATGTCACATTAATCATCAGCTATTCAACCGTGTTTAAAACTTGCGTTAACTTGAAACAAGCTACTTACTTCACTGATAAGACTCTCGTTCTCTTTGGCTCCACCCAGTCATGCCACACTGAAGAGGCTCCAAAGAACGCCAGCTTATCGGTCCGATCCAACTTATCAAAGACATTAGCCAGATCTACAAGCAAAAAGGACAAACCTAGAATTAGTATGAAGTTTAAAAATGTTTCGTTTTCATTGACAATTTTAAATTATGTTGCATATGTGCATAATAATAATGTTTCACCTCCGGCAGACCACCATCTGGGAACTCGTCCTCACACGCCATCATCCTCTCGACTTGATCTGCTGGTGCAGGAATCACGGCGCCAGCTTTATCCATCACTTCCAGAATTTTCACTTGTTCACGAAATTACTTAAATGGGAATTCTTTAGCTACCAGCGGGTTACAATTTAATTATCAAAAACACTTTAATTTGTTTAACAACAACAACAAATTTCTTTTACTCTCTGAATTTTTACTACTGGAGCCAAACCAAAAGGAGATTTTTGAAAGTGGAATATTCTATTTCCTCCCACTCTACGATTTTAAATTACCGGACTCAATTGCTTCATAGGTAAAATGAGATTCCGATTAAAAAAATTTAATTCCAGGCCAACATTCATACAAATTGAGTTTCATCATTCATAGATAACTGTGCTATAAATTAATCATTTCTACAGTTGCTATTTTTAGGGCACTACGCAACAATGAAAGTCAATTGGGAATTTAATCACCAACTTTTTTCACCATATTTCCTCATGCACTTTGCTTTCTGAAAAGTAACCAAATCAAGTGATAATCTGCACATTTCTCGAGCTTGCTTACATTTAATTATTAACATAGTTTGAGCTGCTGTAAACGTAAAGAATGTCGAACGGGTTGGTCGTACAGTCACAGTTGAAAATGTGGAGAGCTCAACTGAGTCCGGAGAATCTGGAGAAAGCACAGACAAATTCCAGGAGGAACGAGATTCAGAGGGTGAGTACACACTATAACAAAACAGAAAGTATATAGAGGAATGTTTATGGGGTTTTAGATGACACCCTTACGGATGACGAAGATGAGAGCAAGGTGGAACAGGAGGAGGTTGTACCCAATTTGGCCCCTCAGGCCAACCAGACTTGCGCCAGGCACTGCTACAAATGCTTTTTATAGTCATATTATTGACGAAACCCTGATTTTTAAGGTTTTAGAATATCATACTTTTATTTGCAGGACAACTTGATGGTGAGGATAAGGGATATATGCATATTCAAATGCTGGAAATGAGGGAGCAAGTGCAGCAGCTTCTGGAAGTGTTGCGTCAAGTTTTAGGTTAGATGAAGTCGTGAGGAGGAAATGCTTCGTATGGAGGAAAAACGTCGTAAGGAAGAGATGAAGATGCGTCGTAAGGAGCAGTTGCATCGGTTCGAGTTGGAGGAACGGTTTCGTAAACGTCAGGGAGAACAAGCAGGAAATGTACGAAAATATTTAATGAGCTTTTAAATCATTTCAATCATTATAACCATCATGTTTTGTTTGTCTTTTAGGGAACACTTCTCTCCGGAATAGTAGGCAGTGGAATCCTGTTGGGTGTTCTCGGGTTGGTTTTGATTCGGGCTCTCAAACCGAAATAGAAGGTTTTCGAGTGATGATCACTAAAGTGATGGTTTAGTTTAATAAAGTCTCATATTCCATTCCCTATTCCCTAGGGAGAAACCCTATTCGATCAAGGTGTGCAGAAAAATCATGTCGAAATTCCATTTCTTGTCCAAGATATGATAGTTGAAAGATGTGACTTTCACTCGGCACGTGCCATGTAAAGATTTCGGAAATATTGATTTCAAAGCAAATTATTTCCTGGATGCATTGCGGTTAACTATTGGTTAGTTTAAGTCGAAAGGCACATAATACAAAAAGAATTATCCCAAAACTGATAAGACCAAAACGCTACCTTTGGCGACTAATGTGCGAGTGCCAGAGTAAGCTCACATGGTTGCCTACCCATCATGAAAAAATCATAGCTCTAGGGTTGAGTGGTTAGATGAGTTTGTTGTGCGGGTGTCTACTATGAACAAGAAAGAAAGCTACCGCAGCTATTAACTCTGCTAGTCGTTTTAAATCCAACTTGGACGCAGTAAAGAAAGAAATCGTATTACGATTATCGTAAAGTTCACGTCTGAGAACTATTTTGTCTCCGGAGTTCCAGCAAACAGTTTATGACTGCTAATGCACATACATGTATAAAACCTACAGTTAAAATCAAGGACAATTATCGTTTTAAAGAAGTTTATTAAAAAGCAAAAAGTACCAGTGCAGCAATCCAAAATCAAGAAGTAAACCTTTAGCAAATTAATTTCATGTTTCCGCTTCTATTCTATATACATTAAGTAAACCATTTAACACCACCACTGATATTAAAATCCAAGTAACTTATGTAGCTTTAAAATTACACAGTAACGCACAATTTGATAACTGTGAATGAATGTGTACATTGACCTAACTAAAAATTGAACAAAAAATCGAATAAAGATGGAACATCCTCGTTTTCACTACCACGTAAGCTCAGACCGCCACGGTCTCCGAAGAAAGCAGGGATCATCCCATCTGGACTTCCCCGGAGCGACAGAAACCAGCTTGAGATTGGGACAAGTGTTCCAGATTCCTTCACGCTCCAGCAATTGCTCCACAAGTACTTCCTGTTTCTTCACTCCAAGAGCTGCCAATCCTTCGAAAACCACATCCATCTCAGCGTTGGTAGCAGTTCTGAAGTCGCGCATTTCACGGTCAAGCTCTTCGACCAGTTCTTTCAGTTGTCTACTCGATTAGAATTTCTGCCCACTGTTGATTGTAGCTCATGGTTCTTTCATAAATCCCTTGTTCCAGCGCAGCGATCCGAGCTTTTGCAGCAACAATTTTATCAGCATTTCCAACGTCGTCATCTACAGTTCCGAGTTCTTGCGCTGGGTGGTCATGGAACTGCGAATGGAGCGGAAGTGAAGCGTCTCCAAAGCAGGAAACAGGACAAGGAACCTCGAGATCTTCTTGTCATCACTCCTATTATCCCGGAAATACTGTATTTCTAAAGTTTTCAACTTTGATAGAGGCAGTACACCTTCAAAGTCAGCTTGATCGACCTTCAAGGTATGCCAACCGACGTCCACCGGAGTCTCTCAAGAGTGCTCTTACATTTACCAATAAAGTTGGTCACGTCTTTAATGCTGCCTGAATTGCTGAAATAACCAGGTGGGTGTGATACAGAGATTCGCTGAAGTTTGGTTAGTCACAATTACGAATAAAGGTCAGGTTGGGATGAAGATGACTTATGTTCAGTTCCTTGAGATTCTTGAAAGCAGAATCTGAAGTAGTGGCGATAGAAAGTGTTGTTTTATCGGGGAATGAATAAAAAATATTGAGTTCCTCGCTGAAGTGCCGGAAGCTGCTCGAAGTTTCAATTCTTAAGTTCAACAGTTGATCAGAATACGATACAATTAGCCAAACGTACAAAATGTGCCTTATTGCATCCAACCGCCCAGGTTCATTGCCATCATTCCTGTTGATGGCCCAGCCATGCTTGACTTCTAAAGTGGTGAGATTCGGTAGAGTTGCGCTGTCGGGAAGGCAAGACTTGGCTTAATGATTTCATTGTGAAAGTAGACATTCTTGAGACGAAGGACTTTCAAGGATGACATTGAGCGGAGGAGCGTAACAAGAGAATCCATCTGAGGAACACCCACATTTACAAGCGCCAAGTTGGTGATATAGCTTCCAGATATCCCCATAAAGTCAGCTAAGCTCATCCTCTGGATATCGCTAATGGAGTCTGGAAAATAGTTTGGAGTTGTGCTAACACTGGGTCGTCTCATTTACTGGACAGGTAGCAACTTCTAGAAACCATATAAGAAAATATAGAACAAATAAATTCCAGGGAACTAAGAATACATTGCATTTAAATGTCCGCCCAAACAAAATACCGTTTTGCCATCACTGGTGGATTGTCATTCCCATGAAGAAGGAGCGAGTTGGAAGGAAATGGGTTTCGGCCCGCCGGTATCATTGTGGATGAATGGTATACGAAGAGCAGATCCTCTCTAGTGTTGCGATCGCTAGGTTTAATCCTCATTGTAGGGAAGGTTGGAAGGTGACCACTCATGGTCATCTTTTTCGAGGATAGAGCCGATGATGTCTTTCCACTGGGAGTTCACGCGACGGTAGCCCAAAATGTCGTTCCTCGATTCATTCCGAGTCAGGTGCTCTAAAATGATGGTCACCACCTGGAAATTATATTGTAGTTATCATTATTATTGTAAAGATGCCAACATTCCCTTCTCTCCATACATTATAATAACTGTAAATCGCAATTTAAAGTGACTTACTTCTGGAGGAAGATCCTCCATCGACTTTTTGGGTTGCGGAGACTCCTGTTCCTTATCCAAGTTCAGGTTCTTTCCAGCAACTGCTGGAGTAGTACGCTTTGATCTTCTAGGCATTGTATTTGATGCTCAACCCAACAATCGAATCGACAGTCAAGCCTAAATAGAAAGGCACACAAACTGCAAACTAATTAAAAATTCAACTGTGAACATGCCAAATCTCAAAACAATTTTAAAAAACAATATCACAGGCTACAACCAGTAACTCACCAACAACTTTTCGTTTCACTTTCGACAACACAGAGTAAAATGCACTTGCAACACTCTTGGAAACTAACTGACCAGAGTGAATGGTCCGTCACTGTCTAAATCCACCTAATGATTTCAATCAACTTTAAAACAAGAACAGCAAGACTAGCAAGAGGTCGACATAACATGTTCCTTGTTCACTTTGTGAAAAGAAAATGCTTTCTGATCCGCTTGAATTTCGAGCTTTTCTCTGCCGAAAAATCTCTCTATGACTCGATGCGGTGAGTAATAAGGGGAGTTGTGTGAATGCGCGTCAAGTCCGACAAAGAAACGTTCTGTTTTTCATAAACTAAATCTAAAGATAATGTTTTGCCTTATTTAAATAGTTTTAGAGCAGCTTGGTAGTAATCAACATTTTCGACCCTGGATTATGATTAAGGATATTTGCTTGACATTGTTGGGATAAGGATTATTGGATTATTGCCTAATTTTTCTGCCAAATTAATCCAGGATTGGATTAATGCTATTCCAGCTTAGCTGGATTAAGGATTATGGATTAACTAATCCGATTAATAATTGCCGATTAAGTACGAGCATAACAAAAAGAGTACTACAAGTAACCTTTATAAATAACGGGTTTTATTACATGATGGCTTCCTTTTTACCTGTGTAAACACAAATAAAACTAATATCTGTTGTAAAATTCATTTAATGAAAAACAGTGATTGAATTAGTGTTCGCCAGCCTTTAAAATTGCTGAGTTATCTTGTCTCCCGTCATCAGTCCCAATTGTCGATTAGGAAAACATTTAGGGAGTTACAAAATTTAGTATTTTCCCTAACCAGTAGTATTGTTATACGTCGCTGTCTCATCCCGCGAGCGCACAGGGGCAACAACAGATATTAGTTTATTTGTGTTTACACATGTTAAAATAAGGAGGAACCATCATGTATAAAACCCGCTTTTTATATCGGTTACTTGTAGTACTTTTTGTTAATGGCTTTGTACTTAATCCAATTATTATCGCGATTAGTTAATCCATAAATCCTTATCCCCAGCCTACGCTGGAATAGCATTAATTCCAATTTTCCTGGATTAATTTTTGCAGAAAAATTAGGCAATTAATCCATATCCGTTAATCCCAACAATGCTTCAAGCCATAATCCTTAATCCATAATCCAGCGTGGTCGAAAAATGTTGGATTTATACAGCCTGCCCTCTAAACTAGTTGTAATAAGGCAAAATTATCTTTTAGATTTAGTTATGGAAAAAACAGAACGTTTCTTTGTTCGGACTTGACGCGCATTCACACAAACTCCCCTTATTACTCACCCGCATCGAGTCATAGAGAGATTTTTCGGCAGAGAAAAGCTCGAAATTCAAGCGGGATCAGAAAGCATTTTCTTTTTCCACAAAGTGAACAAGGATGAACACGTTATGTCGACCTCTTGCTAGTCTTGCTGTTCTTGTTTTAAAGTTGATTGAAATCAGTTAGTTGGATTTCGACAGGTGACAGACTATTCACTCTGGTCAGTTAGTTCCAAGAGTGCATTTTACTCTGTGTTGTCGAAAGTGAAACGAATCGTTATTTTTACATTGTTTGAGTTCTGGCATGTTTACAGTTGAATTTTTAATTAGTTTGCAGTTTGTGTGCCTTTCTATTTAGGCTTGACTGTCGATTCGATTGTTGGGTTGAGCATCAAATACAATGCCTAGAAGATCAAAGCGTACTACTCCAGCAGCTGCTGGAAAGAACCTGAACTTGGATAAGGAAGCAGGAGCGTCTCCGCAACCCAAAAAGTCGATGGAGGATCTTCCTCCAGAAGTAAGTCACTTTAAATTGCGATTTACAGTTATTATAATGTATGGAGAGAAGGGAATGTTGGCATCTTTACAATAAAAATGATAACTACAAATATAATTTCCAGGTGGTGACCATCATTTTAGAGCACCTGACTCGGAATGAATCGAGGAACGACATTTTGGGCTACCGTCGCGTGAACTCCCAGTGGAAAGACATCATCGGCTCTATCCTCGAAAAGATGACCATGAGTGGTCACCTTCCAACCTTCCCTACAATGAGGATTAAACCTAGCGATCGCAACACTAGAGGATCTGCTCTTCGTATACCATTCATCCACAATGATACCGGCGGGCCGAAACCCATTTCCTTCCAACTCGCTCCTTCTTCATGGGAATGACAATCCACCAGTGATGGCAAAAAAACGGTATTTTGTTTGGGCGGACATTTAAATGCAATGTATTCTTAGTTCCTGGAATTTATTTGTTCTATTATTTTCTTATATGGTTTCTAGAAGTTGCTACCCGCCAGTGTCCCCCGAATGAGACGACCCAGTGTTAGCACAACTCCAAACTATTTTCCAGACTCCATTAGCGATATCCAGAGGATGAGCTTAGCTGACTTTATGGGGATATCTGGAAGCTACCTCACCAACTTGGCGCTTGTAAATGTGGGTGTTCCTCAGATGGATTCTCTTGTTACGCTCCTCCGCTCATGTCATCCTTGAAAGTCCTTCGTCTCAAGAATGTCTACTTTCACAATGAAATCATTAAGCCAAGTCTTGCCTTCCCGACAGCGCCAACTCTACCGAATCTCACCACTTTAGAAGTCAAGCATGGCTGGGCCATCAACAGGAATGATGGCAATGAACCTGGGCGGTTGGATGCAATAAGGCACATTTTGTACGTTTGCTAATTGTATCGTATTCTGATCAACTGTTGAACTTAAGAATTGAAACTTCGGAGCAGCTTCCGGCACTTCAGCGAGGAACTCAATATTTTATTCATTCCCCGATAAAACAACACTTTCTATCGCCACTACTTCAGATTCTGCTTTCAAGAATCTCAAGGAACTGAACATAAGTCATCTTCATCCCAACCTGACCTTTATTCGTAATTGTGAACTAACCAAACTTCAGCGAATCTCTGTATCACACCCACCTGGTTATTTAAGCAGCAATTCAGGCAGCATTCAAGACGTGACCAACTTTATTGGTAAATGTAAGAGCACTCTTGAGAGACTCCGCTGGGACGTCGGTTGGCATACCTTGAAGGTCGATCAAGCTGACTTTGAAGGTGTACTGCCTCTATCAAAGTTGAAAACTTTAGAAATACAGTATTTCCATGGATATAGGAGTGATGACAAGAAGATCTCGAGGTTCCTTGCCCTGTTCCCTGCTTTGGAGACGCTTCACTTCCTCCGCTTTCGCAGTTCCATGACCACCCCAGCCAAGAACTCGGAACTGTAGATGACGACGTGGAAAATGCTGATAAAATTGTTGCTGCAAAAGCTCGTATCGCTGGACTGGAACAAAGGATTTATGAAAGAACCATGAGCTACTATCAACAGCGTGCAGAAATTCCTAATCGAGTAGACAACTGGAAAGAACTGATCGAAGAGCTTGACCGTGAAATGCGCGACTTCACAACTGCTACCAATGCTGAGATGGATGTGGTTTTCGAAGGATTGGCAGCTCTTGGAGTGAAGAAACAGGAAGTACTTGTGGAGCAATTGCTGGAGCGTGAAGGAATCTGGAACACTTGTCCAATCTCAAGCTGGTTTCTGTCAGCTCCGGGGGAAGTCCAGATTGGGATGATCCCTGCTTTCTTCGGAGACCGTGGCGGTCTGAGCTTACGTGGTAGTGAAAACGAGGATTTTCCATCTTTATTCGATTTTTTGTTCAATTTTTAGTTAGGTCAATGTACACATTCATTCACAGTTATCAAATTGTGCGTTACTGTGTAATTTTAAAGCTACATAAGTACTTGGATTGTTAATATCAGTGGTGGTGTTAAATGGTTTACTTAATGTATATAGAATAGAAGCGGAAACATGAAATTAATTTGCTAAAGGTTTACTTCTTGATTTTGGATTGCTGCACTGGTACTTTTTGCTTTTAATAAACTACTTTATAAAGATAATTGTCCTTGATTTTAACTTTAGGTTTTATACATGTATGTGCATTAGACAGTCATAAACTGTTTGCTGGAACTCCAGAGACAAAATAGTTCTCAGACGTGAACTTTACGATAATCGTAATTTCTTTCTT
>LJIJ01005283.1:0-12217 GCA_001718145.1 Orchesella cincta
TTGCACGCGGGCCGGAGGCGCGCTCAGATTTGGTCCTGAAACAACGAGAGTTTCCGACGTTTGCAAAAAATTCTGGAGGATTGGACGTGTATTTATTTACTTGGTGGACAAGGAGGTAACTGGAAAGGGGATGATCCCGACCGAACATCCCAAACAAACTGATTCAAAATACGCATTTATTATTACATGTACTTTTTATTTCCTCCTCATTAACTTGCGACCTCTCGTGCAGATGTATAGATGTTGCAGATCGTAAACGGTCTGGACGGAAGGAGAACCGGTGACCATTGAGGCACCAACTACAAAACCCAGAAGACCTATTATAAAAGGGCGGTTGAAATTGAAGCCTTTTCCCAGCCAGTATGTATTTTTCGGGGCGAAAGAGTTGATCAGGGAGAGAATCTGTTTTTTGTGAGAAAAATTTACAAATTATTATGATTCTTTTGGCAAAATTAAGTTTTGAATTAGCTTACAAATCGTCTCTCCTTCGAGTTGTTGCAAAGAGTAAGCCCATGGCGCCTTACGTATTCGATTGCAACCATCATATTCTCCCCAGCGTGGTGAACGACCCCTCCAAACAGGAAATATGTGAGCCAAGTCGCGCCACACATGGAGAATGAGGCTGCGACAGATTCCCCTTTAACAAGCTGTACCCTCAGCGGAACTGGGAGGTCCAAAATCCTTTTTTTGATTCCGAAAGCCCTTCCTTGTTCGGTTGATCGTTAGAGAAGAGAAAACAAGTCAAAAAACAACCACATGCTCAGCACTATCTCCAGCACGATGGTCAGGAAAAACGCACCAAAGTAAACAACTGACGCGTGGCTCAGGTTCCGAATGAGGGAGACGACGATGAGTTGTTCGGCTTGGAGTTTTTCCAGTGGAATGTGCTTCTTGATCTGACCCCAAGTTCCATCCTCCAACTTTTTAGAAGCTGCAAAACAATTATAAACTCAACTTAATCTTGCTTTTAGTCAAAATTTTGTAACAAAATTTCCAGCTTACTTTCGCCAAATAGGTAGATTAATCTGAGATTAAATATTTTTGCCATGTTCGCTATTCCCTTCGCATACACCATAAACTGGAGGAGAACCACTGTGATTGAAATCAAGCAATGGAGAACGATAACCAGCCCAAAAATCTCCACAAATGAGAAATAGGTTGATTCCCGGATGTCAAAATCAAAAGGGTGGAGAACAGCGAGACCCAAAAAGCCACAATTTTCCCGAAAATCGGCTAACGTCGTCCGGGAAAAGAAGAGGATGAAACAGAATCCTACTACAGCTCCAGCAATCCCCAACAGCCTCACTACCAAGTTGTGTACTCCTTCCGTGACGTCATATCGAGTTAAAAATACGCCCATGTTGAAACGACACATGAACTCGGCGAAGTGAACTCCCTGTTCCATCACGGAAGAGACGCAGTAGATAAACAGGAAGAGGGAGATGATAGCCACGAAGAGGGTTTCAGTGAAATGATTTGCAAAGTCAATTTTCAAAATTTTTCTGAGAAATAAAAATAAATTCAAAAACAGTTCAAAAATATTTTTAAAAAATAATATTTTTCTACTTTGATATTGGAAGGGGCTCCTCAATCCGTAGATGTATAGGAGGTTATACGTCGTCCCAAAAGCAATCGTAAAAAAAGAGATGGTATTCAAAAGCACGGCAATAAAAGGCAGCGACATCGGCACCCATTTGACTTGGACGCAGTGGTTTCCCCTCACAACTTTTGAGTAAGGACTCAACCCCAGCCAGGTGCTGATCTTGTCCAAAACCTTGATGGAGTTGAGGAAGGCTGCAAGCTCAGGTTGAATGGTTCGCTCTTGGTTAATCCCCTTTCTTTTCTTTCTCATGGGGAGGCTATCAGTTTCACCCTGATTCTGATCTGTTTGATCTTCATCAAAGTCATCGTCACTCGAGCTGGTCCACTCGAGCCATTCGCTGTCTCTCTCGGCATCTGTCATAGCTGCTATTTGGCCCACACTTGAGATTAGAACCAGGTCTGCAGGTCCCGTTGCATTTATTTCTGCTGAAGCTCGTCGAGCAGTCACGTTCTCCGCTTCGATGGTCGGGATCTCAGATTTCCGCTCAGGTTTTCGAGGGGAGGAGGCAGAAATTTGGGAAAGACTTGAGCTAAAATATTGATCTGCAGGTTTTAAAGTCATGGACACTTTCCGGGTAGATGTAGTTGAGATGGTTGTGTGGCTACTGGACAAGGACATGGTGCTGGTGGAGCCCCTCAATTTCTTTTCCAAAGGATGAACGTAAGCGGTAGACATGCTTACTTGCGATTTCTTCATTTTTCCTGACATGGTGTAGTGCCGGATGCTTAGGGACGTTTTGGGTTTTTTGGGATCATCTGGTCCCATTCCGTGGGCTTGATGGTATGATGACGCTCGCTTCCTGGTGTTCTCGTTGTGGAGGTTCGTGTTGGAGGGCGTTGTTGAGTCGAAAATCTTATCTAATGCGTTATTATCAAATAAAGTCAAGCCTTGTGGTGCAATGGTTGATCGCTTTCCGAGATCAAAAGTTGCGTGCCTTTCGTCAGGAGGTTTGCTCCCACCAGTTCCTCCTCTGAGGCGCTTGGTTAGAAGGGTTTTCTGTCTTATCTTCCTCCTTTTAGCTTTGAAATAGGTGGTATGTCTTGGGAGGAGTTTATTCCAAGCTAAAAAGTCACAAGGGGAGCTGCTCCCCCACGCGAGAAAGGAGGACGGATCTTTCACAATTTCAAAACAGAATCCTGCTGAAGATCTTCTCGTCTCAAGTGTTTTTTGTAATTTTTTTCTTGTCACAATTCTGCCTTTCACTTTGATCATTCCCTTTGGTAAACTCTCAACTGAAGAATCATCTTCCAAATCTGAAGCTCCATCGTTTGGTAGCCGACGAATCCCTTGAACTGTTCCTACTTCTCCCTTCAAAGCAGCTCTCAGAGCCTCCTTGCCTTGGCGAAGACGAAAAGCGTTGAACCCATCTCTCAAATCTGTTGGACTCGTCATTGCAAAAAAAAATTCACATTGTGAATACGTCCTAATTTTCACTTGACTCTTTTGAAATTTAATTAATTTTTAAATTCACATGAAGCTTGAATATTCAATTAAGTATTTATGATTGAAAAATTATTATTATTTTGATTGATGGTCAAGGTAACTAACCATTAGCTTGATTTTGATATCTGCAGTATCACACTGTCCCAAAAATCGCATGATATTATTCGACGGTACGATGATGTTTTTAGGCTTATCAAATGCCTGTTTATGAATTCAATAAACCGAGTAGTACTCAGAGTGTACACAAGTTGTGGTCTTTTCGAATAATCACTGCTTAACTAACTGTTTTTGAAGTGATCATAATGATAAAATATGACTTGACACGTGAATGAATGATCATTGTTTCTTCTGCTGAGAGTAGAGTATACCGTGCTGCAGAGAGTAGAGTATACCGTGCTGCAAGAGTAGAGTATACCGCTGCTGCAGAGAGTAGAGTATACCGTAGCTGCAGAGAGTAGAGTATACCGCTGCTGCAGAGAGTAGAGTATACCGTAGCTGCAGAGAGTAGAGTATACCGCTGCAGCAGAGAGTAGAGTATACCGTAGCTGCAGAGAGTAGAGCAATACCCTACCACGTTAAAATAGTATGGACTGCCTGCTGCACTAGCACTGATCTTCATCCTGATCTTCATCCGATCTTCATAGGAGCGATCTTCATCGACACATACCTTTGCTTCCTCTTTTATTAGACTGCGAGCGTGTGCACCGCACATGCAATCCATACGTGCGACGCACACGCCGGAGATCTACGACATATGAAGGAGAGTGTATTTTCCCCGTGAGAGTGTATATTCGTAAAAGTTGTGGAGGACCACAACTTAATAAGGTAGCAATATGCACTGCATACAGAATTCTCGTTTGGAGGGTGTATGCTGTTTCTACATATTAGAAATGCAAGGGAAAATGGATTTTGAAACCTTAAAAGTGCCCATCCTCGTTCCGTATTCAGTATTAAGGAAGTGTCTTTGTAAATGTTTGAAATGAATCCGTACTGTGTATTGCATATCGGGCATGCAATGCATAGTATGACAGTAAATGTAGATGCTAATAGGCACTGCCTATGCTCAATGAATTTTCTATCTACTATAGCATGTAATAATTCTTTTAAACTAGACTAGATGTCAAAACGACATTTAAATTGTTCAACAAAACTCGCATATTTGGGTGCCCTTTGTGGATTAAAATGGTTAAAATGCTACTAACAAATTAATGAAAAATTAGGATGCATTTAATTTATTGCTTTTCCTGCTGATTTAGGACAAATGAGCAGTTATCACCATTCTCCACCTGAAGACTCAGCGATTGGACATTGCCTGAGAAATCGTGTAGCGAGTCACCCCAATCTTCGCGTGATATATCTCCGACTGGATTAGCATCTTTAGGCTCTGGACAACCCGACAGTAGCGAGCTTCGAGGAGGTGGATCTGGAGGCAGTAATAAAAGAAAGCAAAGGCGATACAGGTTTAGACAACATCAAATCAAGCTACTGGCAAATATTAACGTGCTAAGAAGGAAATTTTCACAATTTATCTATTAAAAACAGGACAACTTTCACAAGTTTCCAACTGGAGGAACTAGAACGCGCGTTTCATCGCACGCATTATCCCGATGTATTCCTTCGCGAAGAACTTGCTTTGCGAATTTCCCTAACGGTGAAATTTTTATTCATCTTCTAGTTTTAGTGTCTCATCCATTCATGTCTGTTTGAATTCTCTAAAGCAATAATTTTTATTCTACTTTCAAGGAAGCCAGAGTTCAAGTTTGGTTTCAAAATAGGTAAATTGTAATACTATGCATAAAGGGATCGCGTAGCATATCGTTTTCTTTTAAATTCTAACCCGTCCTTTTAAAATCAGGCGAGCAAAGTGGAGAAAGCAGGAAAAGGGACGGATGATGTCACCGACTCCTTCATCATTGATGCACAGTCAACTACGATCTGCAGGTAATTTTATGAGTATTCCTAACATTATTGTGTTAGACAATTATTGTCAACAATTTATTTAACATCACTTTCAGAACCGTCTCCTTCTCATTCATCCCCACCACTGCACCCCCTTCATCACCACCAAGCACATTCAGACAGCTTTTTACCTTACCCAGATCCAACCCTCTCAAATCCCATGTGTGGCCCTGCTGGACTCGGCCATAATAGAAGTATCAATCCTTATCTTGGATTCGACTGGTCATCTTCCCTCCTATCTGCTTCAGTAGCTGCTGCCGCCGTTGCAGCCTCCACTAGTCCGATGCCTATGCCCATGTCAATGCCCACACCTGTCACTTCACCAGCTCGTCTCTCATCATTTCCGCTGAGTCCCCCGGGTTGCTATTTCGGACAGCCTGACCACCTCCACCCATACACTCCAAACAATGGTTCCATGTGCCACCAACAGCACTCCTCTCATATTATTGACCATGATCCTTTGATATCAGTAGGCTCATCTGCATTTCTAAATTTGAGTGGTAGTCACGAGAAAGAGGATCAAAATCCTGGGAACAACAGTGATGATTCAGGAAGCTTAATGATTCCAATGCAGGCGGACAGGGATATGTAACAAATCATTTCGTAAGTATTGGTATAATTATTATTAAGCAAAATAATATGCCAGAAATATCCTTATATTGGCCGACATTCTTTTGAAATTCATCAATCAATGCGTCCAAATATCTACAGAATAAGTTGTACTACTCCATCTTCATATTGTAGGGGCGTTATGAGACCATTCCAAGGTCAAACCGTATTTACGATCATGCAATTTATGCGTTGATATGAATAAAACAATCTTTTATCTAGCTAGTGAATTTGGATCTACTAATATATGACAAATATTTATTTGTTGAATAATATATCACATTTCTTATTCTTAACATTACAAAATATCATTGGGCTGATCAAGTTGTAAAGAAAGGTCATCATCTAAATCCCAACTTGCATTGTCCTCATCCTCCCATCCTCCAGTAGCAGTGTCAGATGGGCAAATATCCCTAGCATCCATCGGATGGAGGCACTCATATTTATATTTATTAGTAGCCTCCCTTTTCCTTCTGGTAGTTTGTCCATTTTTGCCAGGTCGTGGCAAATCCCAGGGATAGTCAGATTCCATTCGACTGAACACTGTGCAGTAATCAATGGACATGATGAGATCCCTTGCATCACCCAGAAATCCGGCGTAAATATCGGATTTCAAGGGTTCTCCAGTTAGCCTGTTGAGTAAATGGGAGTAAAAATCATCATGGTATGGAGACCTCATATAGCAAAGTATCAAAAGAAAACATTGCTCACCAAATGTCGCTGATATCGTTAGTGAAAAGGTTGAGCATGATCGTTGTGAACCGATGATGATCATTCAGATTATTCTTAAAGTTAGCGTAGCATGCCGAGTGAGCGTGAACAAACAGCTTCCAAACTGTTTCGACAATCGGCTCCTGCATCAAACCGGAATATTTTGCCGTCATGAATGCCTGGATTTTGGTATCAAACTTTTGAAATTGCCCGTGTTCCTGTGAAATGCAAAATGTTATCATTGGAACTTTGCTAGAACTTTAAAAGTCGAAGCATATATTATGCACTTACAATTAAGTCTTGCCCTGGACAAGGTTTTCCATTGGGCGTTCTTTCGATAAACGGATACGGCTCTGTTTTATTTTCCATACAATCTCTCAAAGCAGTCTCGATTCTTTCCTTGGTACCAAAATCCACGAAAGAGTCCACAAACTGGAGGTGATTTCTTTGGAGCGAGATGAAAGCTCCAACTGCAATATCGAAATGCTCCTTTCGAACATAATGTTGTGGGCACACGTTCTGAAATATTTGCTTGCAAATATCGAGAAACACAAAAGCCGGGGAGTCTAGGGTGTTCTTTGTTGGAGTACGAATACTAAGCAAATCCTGCGCCCTAACAGTCATGTAGTTCCAAAGCTCAGAGTTCATTTTGGGATGAGTCAGCGTCACACTCAAGTTATGATTCTCATCCATTTTTGATGTGTTGAAAAAGGGGAACGGGAGGCGTTGAGTTTCCAAGGATTGCACGGCGCTCAGAAACACTCGACCCTGTGGCTTCTTTCCTGGAGAATCGCCATCGTCCTCCTCTTCTGATTTTTTAGCAGCAGTCAAAGTGCGTCCCATAGGTCTGCCACCACCATTTGCATCGTCGTCCTCCGATTCCACCTTTTTAGCAGCAATCAAAGTTCGTCCCATGGGTCTGCTATCTGGTTTTTGCGGTGGTTCAGTGGAAATATCCTGACCACCATCCATCCACCCCACCTTGGGTGTCCAGTTTGCCTCCTCGTCCACTATTGGGTTATAATCCCCTATTGGATCTTCAGTGGTATTATCACCGTCATCCTCGTCGTCGTCGTCACGTTTTACCCTAATTCTTTTCCCGAAATTGCAGGACTTTGGATCAGCTTGCTCTATGAATGCCGTATTCAACTTTTATGCAAAAATCATTTCAAGTCTACTTTAAAAAAGCTGTAATTTACCCATATCAGCATCTTGGAAGTAAGGAACGCAAGTCAGAGGTGGGAGCTCTTCATCTCCACTCAAACAACCAGCTTCCATTCGATACTCCTCTTCAGTGGCATGATTGAATATGCAATACTCCACGGCGCCTCCCTTTGGTTTGGGCGGTGTCATGCATTTCTTTTTGGAAGGCAGCCTCCACGACTGGATTCCTGTGGTAATAATAACGGGATTCTCAGGGGGCCCGAAGTATGCCGTTCCATGGCTTCCATACTCGCTACTGAACTTGGCACCAATTGACTTGAATTCTTTGTCGAATGCTACCGCTGAAGAATGGTAGAGGCTCTCATTTGCAGGAGAAAGTAAATTTGCTTTCCTTATCTGAAATGAATTGCCAAGGACATGACGAGGATAGATTGTGGACGCCATAGGGGATTATACTGAAGGATACAAAATTAACTAGACCATCAGGTTCTCTTATAGAGATTATTTAACATACCATAAAGTTTATGGGTGAACATTGTCCATCAGTTCCACCAATTAAAGCAAATGCCATTTCACAGCTCTCTTGATACAACGCCCATCTTTATTATTGAAAGTAATCATACTAAATGTGTAAAGTATTGTATTAAAGATGAAAATTGCCAATATTATATTTTATAATCGTAACTTACAATCCAGTAACGCAAGCACATGAAAAGTCGTAGTAGTGCTCAAATATTGCACCCGAATCGCACTGATCATCACCCACCACCAATACTTTCCCATCCCTTGTGTGCAATTCTAACTTACCGGAATGGACCAGCGTAAAACCATGGAGGAGAATGAGGAACAGTGAAAATTCCCTCATTTTATGAATTTTTTTAGTTAAAAACTATCTAAATAAAAAGATGCCTCCAATAAAAATTGATGTTCAAAGGTGCAAGAATAAAGGCAAGAAGCGGTCGTAGCCCCACCAAACAGTTTACGTAAAAATGTTACAAAACAGACTCTTTATTGAAAATCGTATGTGAAATCGTTATGCAACTTCTTGCGCAACAAAGCAATACTACATGTACGTATTTTTGAGTTGTTGCAATATGTATCACGGCATTCCAAGGTCGCCTCATTTATTAATCAGTGTTGGTCAACATCATCACCATCATCCTTAGTAAACGACACGGCATAGAAATGATGAAAATATTTTTAGTACGTCAATCATCATCGCTATCTGAATCTTCAGAAGATTTTCGCCCATCTCACAGTATTCTGCAGTGATCACCTCGATGATTGCTCTATAAATTCAAAAATTAGCATTATTTACTTTACATTTTTACTATACACAAATGCTTCAAAATTAGAATCAAAGATCCTGCAACTACCTCATCAAAGCTCCTTCCTTTGATAACTCATTCCAACAAGTTGGACCAGGGTTTACAATTTTCTCCTCGAGAAGTTCATCCAAATGCTTTCGTAAAGCCTGAAAACAAATTATTACAAATGAGTACCCAAATTGAAATATAATACAACAAACTATAGAAAATTGGGCTTCACCTGTACTAAATCAAAAACATGCTTCTCAATCAAGAAATCCAGATTGTGGTCAACAGAAACAACTCCCAGTTTCTTTTCTTTCATAAAGCTGAGTTGACCCCCAAAGAAAAGGAGAGGGAACGGTGTTATCATTGTAGTATCGTAAAGATATAAACTTGCAGTCTTCATTTCTGGTAATATCTAAGTAATGACTTTCAAAATTATCCTCGCCAGAGTTGACGGACTTTGGATGAAGATCGACTTTTCCATCCTCTCGTGTTCGAAATTTGGGAAACGTGCACGTTCCATTCGCCCTCTTTTTTACATGAATAGTGGCAATGTTGGGATACAGTCCAGCGCAAATTATTGCCTTAACTATCCCAACGTTGTCTGAATTTACATTATTCTTCCGCATCTCCAACATTCGAAGTGGACATGTATTTCATTTGGTGAAGGTGCTCAGCAAACTGATTTTTCATGTTGATGAGCAACTGGAGGTGTGTTTCCGGATAAGAAGTTTCTGTAACAAAAATCTCGCTCCCTGCGCTCCCTACAAGCCTTCTCGTAGCCTTCAATTGCACGAATAGTTATCTACAATTTAAAAGAAACAATTCAATCAAATTACAATTATTATCCATTCTATGAATCAAAATCAAATTAACGAATTGTTACACATACATAATGGTCGCTTTTGGTTCCATCCGCTAAGAGTTTTCTGGCTCGATCCACATTTTTCTCTTGACCCAGAGGAATGTAAAATGGGTCCTTAAACGACAAAGAAGCAGCCACACTCAAATCGGATCAACGCATCCAAAGATTCCAGCCATCAAGATCATTTTCCCAGTCTGCGGATCCATCGGAAGCTGAGCCAAGTGGAGCCCAGTGGGCGTGAGATTCTCTTCATTGTCCAAGGCATGTAGCTGAATTAGACGTTCGACAGCCAAGTCCACAGATTTAGACGATGGAGAGTCCAGCAGCCGACGAAGAAAGGCAGCAGCCATTCCCAAATTTAGAGTTTTGATTTGAAGCACCACCTCCAATCTTTTCCGCAGGAATTTCAGGCTTCTTGAAACGTTCCAGTGTCATTTCTCGAGCCTTGGTGTAGAGATGATAGCATACCCCATCTTGAACCCTTCCTGCTCTGCCCTTTCTTTGTTTGGCGTTAGCCAAACTGACCCACTCTGTATCCAGTGTCTCAAGATTTTTTGATATATCAAAATTGGTAATCTTAATTTTTCCAACGTCAATCACAAACACAATGTCATCAATGGTAATACTTGTTTCAGCAATGTTGGTGGCAATAATGATTTTCCTTCGGCCACCCGACGGTCGATTAAATACTTCCTTTTGGTTAACGGTAGGCATCATGGAGTGAAGGGAATAATTAAATAGTTGCCTCCAGGAAAATTTCCCACTTGACTGAAGCTGAGTATTCAACTTGGAAATTTGATCCCAGCCAGGAACAAAAATTAATACTGCACCGTTATCTCTGTCGGTCTCACAAATATGGAGCAACAGCGTTATAATCAAGTCCAAATTTATTTCTTCAGCTTCTGGTTTAAGGAGTTCGTGAAGTACTTGTCTTGGATATGCTCTGTCTCTTTCCAGTTTGCGTACATGAGATTCCAGCATTTTCCGAGCTTCTATTTTTCTTCATCTTTCATGTGTTCTTTACGACCTCGACCGCGCCAAGGTTGCTGCTGCTGTTGATCATCTTTGGTTTCGAAAGTAAAGCGGGTTTGTGCCAGAACATCTTCCAGATAATATTCTTTAACCGGAAATGTGAATCCTGGAATATTAAAGCATGGGCAGTGTCTGAAATATCTACAACAAAACAAAAATGCTATTTAGAATATGCTTATATTAACGTAATCTTGAAAAATAATAATAATAATATCAAAAGTACCTTGAAAATTGATCTGCATTAATTGTTGCACTCATCAAAATCACTTTTAAATCCGGCCTAATGTTTATGAGATCTTTCAAAATGGTCATCAGGAAATCCGATAAGACATCCCGCTCATGAATTTCATCAACAACGACATGACTAAATCTAGTGAGCTTAGGATCGTCCTTTAAATACTGAAAGACGACTCCCGTAGTACAAATAAAATGGAGCCTCGTGTCCGTTGAGGTAGTCGTGATTCCAAACGGATGGAATAGCCCACTGAATTTTGACCTATTCTTTCATCCCTTTCTTCTGCGACTCTTTCAGCGACCGATATCGCGCTGATTCTTCGGGGCTGGGTACAAACAATGTTGCATAAGGAGCCATTACCGGCTTGGATCATTTCGTCTAAAATCAGTTGACAGCATTGAGTTGTTTTTCCGCAACTGGAGACAAAGGATGAAATTGAAAAACTGAATGATTGGTTCCAATAATTATTGAGCTAACTAGTGGTATCTCTAGATTGAACTTACCCCGTTTCTCCAGATATTACAATAACTTGATTCTCAGCCAACAACTTGAGAAACTCATTTCTGTGCTGATAAGCTGGAAGTTTTTCCCTAAACCTCAACATGTTTTGGTACTTTGAATTTGCTTGTTTCCTGTCCAACTCATCTTTCAGCGAGAGTCTACCTCCGGAACCCTTAGCAAAGCCACGGTAGCCTCCGAGTTGGGGATGATCCGAGCGGCAGCAGCATTTACATTGTTTTTCTACATTCTGTCGATAACGTTTCATAAAATCAGAGTTTTCATCTAAAACTTTAGCTTTCGAATGTCTCTCCAGTTGGTCCAAAAGTCCAGTGATTTTGGCTTGCTTACTGAGGCTCAACTCTATTGTAGGCTGTAAGTAAATGAATTGGATGATAAACTTTAATTAGCTGGTAATCTCGAAAGAATGACTAGACTAGTAGACATGACGTGAGATTGTTTTGTACTAACCCGAGTTTCTGTTTCACAAAAGGTATCTGTTTTGAAGCATACCATAATCCAATTTCCCTGCCCTTTAAATGCGGAGGATGGCGTCCTCCTCTCCCCACCTCCTGAACTTTGCGAATAATCAGCGGATGATGAAGAGTGTCCACGACCTCCTCCACGGCCACGACCACCACGTCCTCGACCTCTGCCTCGACCTGACATTCTTGATTACAGTTTAAACTTTCAATTTTGAACACTAATATTATGCTGTTGGCGACTAGACAAACGGTGACACATTCTCACCCAAAATTTTGTAAAATGATCCAATGGTAGAGTAA
>LJIJ01005284.1:0-12215 GCA_001718145.1 Orchesella cincta
CTAATTGAAGAGTCAATGGACCATCCGTAGTGTGTGTGATCTTCTGTCATCTTTCTCTACTCTCTTCTCTTCTGGCCATCGCACCTAGATCTGTAGTATTACACTTATTTAAATAAAACCTGTTAATTTAATCGTTTTATGAGGCGGAGTGTTAAGTCCTGTGTGGACTGCTTCGTGAGATATTGTAATATTTTACCTTTTTTGTGAGAGTCAACTTCTTGTCTCTCATTTCATGTTTTTACTTATGATTTTGAACCTTTTTATGAATCTGTATAATTGATAATTATGCTAATGCACATGTGTGCTTCGATTCTCTTCTAGTTTTTGACTTATGTGAAATAATGTCCTTCATTCTACTTTGAGTTTAATGTCCTTTCCCAAGCTATCATCATTCTAAAATTATCTATTTAATCTCTGTTTCAACCTTCATTCAATGTCACTCTTCCAATGCCCACCTCAGATTCCAGACCAGTAAATTGACGTACCTAAAATCTATACATTTTCCTTGCTTGTACGCATACATTTTCTTTCCACCTCAAAATCCATTTTGCGACAAAAACTATGCACCAAACTCAACATCATACCAGTCCCATAGAATACAGGGGTCAAGTGGAGAACAAGCTTGTCAATGGCCAAAGAAATAGGGACGGTCTACCACATGTTAAGTGGGAAAGCAAGAACTGGAGAAGCAGTTGAGAGAGAAAGCACGTCGAAATACTGCTTTCCTTCAAGCTCGTTTATAAGCTAACTTCCGCTTTTTAATGAGACTTCAGCATTGTCATCAAATAGGCCGTTGAAAAGGCAATTGAAAATAGTTGTGGATTACAAACGTTAAAAGTATTGTAAACGAGTCCCTGATGACAGCTACCACAAAATAATTTTCCATTATTCTTTTCGTATTCTTACAACTCAAACATCTGCAAGACATTCCTCTACTCTTCATTTTGGTACTGACTTTCTTCTCTTTTTGTCCCTTTTCTATTTTGTCTTTTATTGATATCGAAGGATGTTGACTCAGTCGTTGTGATGAAGCTTCAAAGTGATGAGGAGAGCGGCAAATAGAGTAGTTTCGTTCTACTTCAATTAACCCCATAATTTTTCCCCGAATCTAAATTACCTATTAAAATTAAAGAATTCTAAAATATCTTGAATGAAATGTGAAAAAGAGTAAAAATTTAAAAAATAGGATAGAGATTGTTATACAATTCTCGTTTTACATAATGAGCACTGATTTACATTCCTAATGAACACATTGGAAGTGAGTAGGTGGAGGAGATCCGTACAGTGCTTTACCTCATTGTCACATCCACGTAACATTGAATTATTGCTATGGCGTACTCCAACATGTCCAGTCAATAAATTTCTCTGTAATGCGAAACATTTGCAAAAAAGAAGTTTTACTAAAAGACGATAGCAAGCATGTATACACATTTAAATATCTGTGTTCCGTAGTAAAAAATTCCATGCAGGATGTCTTATCAGCCATTTCGCACATATTGACGATAGAGCAAGTGAGGTAAGAAGTAGGTCGTTACTTCCCTGTACAAAGAACTAAAAGTAAGTTATGAAGAAATCCATAGTCAACTATGACAAACATGTGCATAAAAATATATGGATTGAAGTTTTTGTGGTTTAATCTGCTGATTACATTAATGACTGACGACTGTGGGTACGAAAAACAAGTAAATTACATGATAATGATTACTAAAAACACAATACTCCCGTTTTGCTCACAACGATTTTGTGGGTTAGATGTAAGACGTGGTAGAGTTCCGGTAATAAAATATAACAATGGAACTTCAAGTTCATTCCTACTCTCAAAATTTGCAATTTTCACCTTGTATATTATTTATGTTGGTGCTGCAAAAGTGCAATTTTTTATGGAGGAAAATTTTGCAGGTAACAAAGTGACTTCTTTTCGTGTAAAAAGATTTCCAACTTCAATTATAACATGCTACTTGTTCATTAGGGCAGATGTACGAATCTTACTCCTCAACCAACTGCCAAAAATTACCAACTTCCCATCAAAAGGTAGGAGGGTCAATAAAAACAAACGGATGTATTGCTGTTTTTACAAGTAAAGATTGTTTGGATTGGGCAACAAGATTATAACAGAAAAAGCCAGATGAGTCGATTACAATACAAATACAAAAACGTGGAAAGTCGAGGCTACAAGGTGACTTCGTTTAGGGACTGCACGAATTGGAAAACAAGTCTCAGGTGAATCTAGGGTATTATGAAAAAGACTACTTTCGGGGACAAAAAGCAGTTTCGAGACGTGGATGTACCAACTTGCCATTTTCATTAAATGTAAGCTGGAAGTCGGCGAAAACTTACGGAAACTGTTTCAAGGTTTAAAAAACACGGGATTGCGTGGGAAACCAGATTATTACACACAAGCCATTCAACATTTTAGTATCAACTGGAAGTCCGTTGAACCTTGTAATCTTCCAAAACATTGCAAAAGGTAGTAAATTAATTTAGAAATCAAACATTAATATTCTTGTAATTGTTTATTAAATGATTGTTTTCAAAATTTGTCTGTGTAGGATTACAGCTAGCATTTATAACATTGAACCGACAAGCCACATTATGAGAGTAACAGGCACCCTTCAAAAAGTGCCTGTTGCTGCCAAACAAACGTTTATCAACAATGGTCCAGAAAATGAGGATTTTAGTTATGACGCTGCCAAGAAAATCACTGAGATGGCCAAGTTTGAGTTAACAAATGTGTTCAGTTCTATTGACCTAGTTAGGTTTGATGAAAACTTCAGTGACGACTTTGAGGCAGGTATTCCATTCATTCAGAATGCTTCCGCAACTTTTAAAGCTGAGTTGATGGAATACTTGCAAACTCGACGTTCAAACCCTGTTCTAAAGCTTGGAGTAGAAAGCAGGAACGAGTTTCGTGTGCAAACTATCATAAACATGGCATCATGTACAAAACATGAAATCGCACCGTATGTTGAGCAGATGGAAAATGCTGAAGTTCCCTACCGGATTCAGTTCAAGCTAACCGGTGAGAAAAGTTGGGATGAAGAAATGATTCAACTTGAACTTCGTGAGAGTTTGAAGGGTGTTGATGTTAAATATTTTAAATGATACGAATCACAACGCTGTTTTGGTGGAGTCAACGGGGAAGCTGATTTTAACGTACGTTGTTGTAACCGGGATTGACACTGCATCAAAACAATGCCCGGTTGTGGACATAAGTTTCCCTACTTTATCGCAACCATCCTTAACTTAAAACCATTGACGAATCTGTCGAATTCGGTTGGAAACACGAGAAATTTTCCAATTACTAGTAAACAAACTTATATCAATAATGGCAGTGCAGCACAAGAAGATAGTTTTGAGGTATCAAATGAATTTGTTGAGACAGCTCACTTCGAGTTTCCTAGTGAACTTGGAAATGGGTTCCATTAATTTTGAAAATGTTGAAATAAGTGATTTTGAAAGAAATATCCCTTTCCTTACAACTGCTTGGGAAATATTTTTGGACCGATTTTCAAAAAGCTACACAGATTCAAATGACAAACTCAAATATGCAGTTTCAAATAGGAAAAAGTTTCGCGTTCAGAAAAGATGAGTGTGCCACCCTGTACAAATATGAGGTCAGCTCTTTCGTTGAAATGGCTGAAAATGTTGAAATCGTTTACAATGTAAGGATCAAAGTGACAGGCAAGCTTGGATTCAAAGCGTTTCGATCAGATGAACTTCTTAGTTACTTGAAAAATTTTACGCTGTTGAATGACGTGACCATTACGGACGACTTTTCTGTTCTTGTTGAGACAACTATGAGAGTAAACTTGACGTATGGAGTTACCACTGGAGTTTCTGCTTTGTCCACACCCTTGCTGGATTGTATTGAGAAACAAGTTGCAGCGATTGCTAATTGCACTTTTAGCTGCTTATAAATTTAATTGGATACATGGATTATTGTAAAATAAATGTAATGCAATTGAAAGACCCAATAAAAATTAAGGGCATATAGATTTTGTAAAAGTACTTTTTTGAACATTATCAAATTAAGCCATTAAGTGCAATACAAAAAAACCAAATATAAAAGACTAACCTTGTAATTAAAATGGACCTTTCCGGCGCAACACAAATTCTGAAACGAAACTGAACAATTGTCATTTTGTTTACCCTGCACTACTATGATTCACATCATTTTAAAAGAGGTTAGGGTTGACGACGACATTGGAAGTCTCCATTATCTTAATATTACAAGAAGAGTATAGATCAAACGTATCCAACTGTTAGATATTGTGTAATTCATTGCCTAGAACCCTGTTATAGACTATTGCATTTTTTCCACAAAAGCAGTTGTCCAAAGTCAATATCACATTATTTATTAATAGTGTTCAAAAACGGCCATCCAAATTGCATCAGTCTTCCCATTCAGTTTGGGTTTTACTAGAATCCTGATGAATTGCCCTCATTCCAAAAAGACCTTTAATCACAAAGCGGAAATTAATATTGCTTTTTGACTCACAAAACGATTAGTGAATAGAAGGAGTAGGAGTGTAAAAATTATGTGTACGAAAATCAACAATTCAACATTGGTGCTGTCGGGGGCATTTCATAAAATTATAATTAACCTACTATTTACTAATGGTTTCCAAATATGACGGAAATTATTTTTGTAAATCAAATTGGTATCTGAAGTATATGCGAGCCTAACTGCGGCTTTGGTGCATATGAAAAGGAGTGAGGTTTGGTACACGCGTAGGGTTTAGAGTTTTAGGTCTTTACTACAAGAGTGCCGAATGGATAATGAGGTACAGAATGGTTGTACATAAGAGGTAGAAGGAAGAGGTGGACATGAATGTCACGTGGGATAGAATCCCGAATAATATAAGGTATATCAAATATACTACATTTCCTCATCACTAATTAAGAACATAGCAGTTCAACAAATAATAATAGTTCATAAAAATCATAATGAAAATAACATAAACTTTGACATGGTATAATAATGAATTTCAATAAGTTTATGTGGATGAGGTGTCAGCTTGATCTTCAGGATCTGGTGCTGATGATGATGATGCTGGAGCTGCTGGAATCAAAGCTGCTCGAATCTGATCTGCATGTCTTTTGATGATGCGGTCTCCCACCTTAACGTTGAATGTGAGGGGGCCTAGAATCCCAATAATTTTTCCCATACTCCAAGTTTCCTCCCCTTTACTATAAGTTATAACCCAGACCGGGTCGTGGAGTTTGAAGTCTCGGGCTTTCACATTGGTGTTGTACGATTTTTCTTGATTTGCCTGCTTGTTGCGGGCTGAGGTGGAGACGTTTGGGTGGAGCAGGTCGAGGAGAGTCCGTAGTTTCCGGTTTTGAAGGAGTTCTGCTGGGCTGACACCGGTAGTTGCATGAGGGGTTGTCCGATACGCCAGCAGGAACCGTTGGAGGCGGAGGGGAATCGAAACATCTTTAGTTTTCATCCCTTCTTTGAAGGTGCGCACAAAGCGCTCGGCTTCTCCATTGGTCCTTGGGTGATATGGGGAGGAGAGGATATGCTTAATTCTGTTCTCCTTACAAAATGCTTCAAAATCTGAGGAAACAAACTGCCGACCGTTGTCCGTTACGAGTTGCTCCGGTATTCCAAATCTGGAAAAGAGCTCAACGAGTTTGTGAACGACAGCAGAGGTGTTCATGATGAATACCTCCGGCCACTTGGTATGAGCATCAGTACAATGAGGAAATTGTTGTTTGAGGCCAGCCAGGTCCATATGGAGGCGCTGCCAGGGCTTCTCGGGAATTGCCAAGGGTGGAGTGGAGCGCTCGCCGGTTTGGCACCTGACTGCTGGCAAGTGATGCACTTTTTTGCTATTTCCTCTATTTCCTTGTCAACGCCTGGCCAGTAAACGTGATTTCTGGCGAGGGCTTTCATTCGGACGACGCCGAGATGAGCCTCATGGAGCTGAAGGAGGATTCGATGCTGCAGAGAGGAGGGGATGACTACTCGAATTCCCCACATCAAAATTCCTTGATTAATGGTGAGCTCCAGGCGGCGGTTGAAGTAGGGCTGGAGAGCTGCGTCTTGGTTTCCAAGTTTTGGTGGCCACCCGTAAAGTACAAGTTGTAGTACTTTGGTGAGGAGAGGATCCTTTGTGTGGCTTGCCTAATTTTGGAGGCGGTGATCGGACAGAAGAGGCTCCAGTGGTGGAGGCGGGTTGCGACAAGAGGAGGAAGCTGCGACTTTGGGCCAAAAATGGTAAGTAATGGTTTGTGGTCGGTGATGAGCAGAAATTTCCGACCACACAAATATTTATAATACTTTTTAATACCAAATACGATGGCTAATCCTTCCTTTTCGATTTGGGAGTAATTTCTTTCAGTGTCGGAAAGAAGCTTGGAGGCGAACGCAATGGGGCGCTCAAAACCATTATCTTCACGCAGGAACAGGACAACTCCGAGACCAGAAGGAGAGGCATCACACGAGATTCCAATCTTCTTTGAGGGGTCAAAGTGGGCGAGGGTTGGAGTAGTGGTGAGCATCTTCTTAACAGTTTGAAATGCGTTTCACACTGGCTACTCCACTCAAATGGCTCGTCCTTCCTGGTGAGGCGGTACAGTGGCTCGCACACTGTTGATAGGTTGGGGAGAAATTTCCCGTAGAAGTTAACAAGCCCCAAAAAGGATTTAACCTCCGTCACGCTGCGGGGTTGCGGCATTTGGGTTACGGCTTGAACTTTTTGAGTGGTGGTGGTGATTCCTTGTTGAGACACCGTATGTCCAAGGAACTCGAGGGATGGCTTCATGAACTGGCACTTTTGTGGGGACAATTTGTAGTTGTATTTTTGGAATCTTTCCAGAATGGTGCGCAGTTGAAGGAGGTGGCTGTGCTCATCTTTACCACCTGATATGGTATCGTCAAGAAATCCTCCTGTGTTTGGGATGTCTTGGAGCATGATATCCATCAGTTGTTGGAAGATTGCTGGTGATGATGCGACGCCCTGTGGTAACACATTGTAGCGGTACAGTCCACGATGGGTGTTGATCACCAGAAAATTCTTGGAGGAGTCATCCAGGTCAAGCTGATGGTAAGCGTTGAAGCCATCAAGTTTGCTGAATATTGAGCAATTTGCCATGTTAGCAAAAATATCATCTGGGAGGGCGAGTGGGTACTGTGTTACACATAGTTGGTTGTTGACAGTATTCTTAAAATCCCCTGTTATTCGCACACGTCCATCAGCTTTGGGGACGACAACGAGAGGAGATGCCCACTCACTAGTTTCAACTTTTGAAACCACTCCAGTTGACTCCATCAGATCCAACTCTTTGTCCACTTTTTCTCGCAAAGCGTAAGGAATGGGACGAGCTTTGAGGAACCTTGGGATGGCGTCTTCCTTCAAGATTACACGAGCTTTGTAATTCTTGATGTGGTCAGCTGATATTGGAGTTTGAAAAACACTTTCAAACTCTTTTAGCAGGTTTTCTAAGTTGCACTTGTTGGAAACAGAAACTTTGTTGCACTGGGTTTCAACCATTTTCCAGTCAATTTTGAAATAATGGAGAAAGTCTTTTCCAAATAATGATGAGCCGGTGCTGATTGGAACCTTTAGTTCGCGTTGCTGTCCGTTGTGCTCAATTGTGCAGAGGAGATCTCCCACGGGTTTGAAAGTCTCCTGTGTGTACGTGCGAAAAACGTATTTAGAATCGGTGAGTGGAGGGCTGGAGTGCAGAAAATTTTCGTAAAAATCATGGCTCAAAACACTCGTTTCGCAGCCAGTGTCCAGCTCCATAGTGTGAATTACTCCATTCACTTTCACATCAACTGTGATGAGACGTTTGGTGGAGGAGCGTATGTTGTTCATCTCCGAAACCGACTCAACACTCAAGTGATGATTACTGTTGCTCACGCCACCTTTGCTTTTGGCGTAGCAAACAGTTGCAATGTGGCCCGTCTTGTTGCAGTGGTGGCAAGTAGCACCAAGAAAACGACAGTGGCTCCTGGTGTGCTCTGTTGAGCCACACGACTTGCAGCTACCACGAGGAGGTTGTGGTGTGGATGAGGAAGGCTGGTTACGGCTCGCCGCTGGTGTGGGCTTTGCTGATGTGTGCTCCCGCTCCCTTCGCTGCTGTTGGCTTTTCCCTTGCTCTGGTAGCGTGGGAATTTCTGCTTGGGCTTGCTGTGGTTGGTAGCATCTACCTTGTGCACGAGGTCTTGTGCTGGCTGAATGGGCGGCTTCCCGCGAACGAGGGCGGTGGAAGCATCAGCCTGCTCCTGTGCTGTTGCAATGAGGATTACATCCTTCAGGGATATGGTGTGATCCTTGGTGAATAGCTTTTTCTGGGCTGATTCACTGCTTAACCCAAATATGAACTGGTCCCTTATGCGGATTGGGAGGTCAGTTCCGAACTCACAATGGATTGCGAGTTTCCTTAATGCTGCTTCAAAGCTATGAACAGATTCTCCTTTCTCCTGTTTCCTTCCAGTGAATCGATAACGCTCAGCGATGGCCTTTGGAGCAGGTTTGAAATGCGTTATTAGTTGCGTTTTCAGTTCTGCAAGCCTTTTCACTGATGGGGCGTCCGGTGAAAGTAGAGTGGAGAGGAGGGTGTAAGTTTCTATCCCAATTGAGGACAGAAGAACTGCGACGCACCTTGCTTCTTGCTTAGAAACATCAATATCATTTGCCACGAGGAAATTCTCGAACGTGGCCCACCACATTTCGATATCGTCGTTTTGAGGCTCGAAAGCCTTCAGAACACCAATTGTTGCACTCATCACGTAGCGCACACTCGGAGATTTAGTTTTGGTTGGTTTTGGTGTTGTGGAAGAAGAACCTTTCTTGGCTTTCTTAGTTTTTGGTTTGGGAGGTGGTGGTGCGATGAAACTGGTTTTGGGTGTAGATGTCCCAACAGTTCGTGGAGGTGGCGTCGGTAGAGGAGGAGCACTGGTAGAAGCGGTTTCTGTGTCACCTTCCGTATTTTCACTGTCGGAAATGGTGATGTACTCAGTGTCACTCATGTAGAAATCACAAAAAAAAATTGAGCAGCAAAAAGGGGCAATTTGATCAACTCACTTAGCACTTGAAAAACCATCACTCGTCTGCCAATGAAGTATATGCGAGCCTAACTGCGGCTTTGGTGCATATAGAAAGGAATGAGGTTTGGTACACGCGTAGGTTTTAGAGTTTTAGGTCTTTAATACAAGAGTGCCGAATGGATAATGAGGTACAGAATGGTTGTACATAAGAGATAGATGGAAGAGGTGGACATGAATGTCACGTGGGATAGAATCCCGAATAATATAGGTATATCAAATATACTACATATCGTTCTTAAAAATTGGCTTCAAAATCTACCCGTTGATTGACGATGACAAGTGGAATACAGAAACCGTGGACGATTAATTGCAAACGTTAATTCGCAACTGATGATTTGTGACAACGAAATTTTTTTTAAATTGCTTCAATGTACCCGTATTATATTGCAAAATAATGGGGCACTGTTCAGTGTTAAAATAATGAATACTCGATGAGTGAATTAGAGTCTATTTGAATTATCACGATGCCCCAAACTGTTAGATTACGCCACAAATCATTTTTAAGGGTGATTTTGTCAACAGAATGAAAAAAACGAAAACAATAAGGGATTCTGAATAACTTTTGTTGGCCAGTCAGGATATTACCTCTTTTCATCGTGTAATTTTCCAAATTCTTTATTGGGATTCTCAACAAAGGTGTAAAAAGCATGGGGTTAGACGGTGCTCAGAGAAAGTTCATCTCCTCCATCCCAAAAACAGTAATTAAAATGAACTGCAGTTTTTATACCAGTAATTATGGAGTAAACTGATAGTTGTTTAGAAAATTTGGTTTATTTCAGATGACGGTTTAAAACGACTTTAATTAGTCTAGAAGCGACTTAATCGTTTGGCTGCCTATTTTTCTGGAAAAGGCACCTGCCGCATTTCTGTTTTACGCAAATCTAGCGTCGAACATAAATTTGCAAAAATCTTATAATAGGAAACGAACGTAGATCCCACTTGTTTGTGCAATTCATGTAAACACATACTGTCGGTCTCAAAATTATATTGACTACGGGATAAATGTAAACCCGAGTAGGAAAAAGGTAAATATTTTAAAACAGTAGTTGCCTATAAAAAAATTTCCAGCAGGGTTAACTAAAATGTGGCCATGCACCAGCTCATAGAAATATTTAAAAACTCACAATGATTAGAAGTGCCACTCTTTTTTAGATTAAACAAAAGTAGCTGTACAAATTGGAACTGATCTTCTCCAACCTAGAATTGAAACTTGGGAAATTTGCCAGCAGGTGAGTTCTATTGTGTATATTTATATTCTATAATTAACGGTTTGATTAATTTGGCGTACAGTAAAATGTACAACACATCCTTGTAAATTAATCGTAACTTACACAAAATTTATGGAAAATTCAAGTAACAATACTTATTTTTTTGCAAGAAACAGCATTTCTCAACTCACCCCAATGAAAGGACGTTGCAGCTGATTTTAGAAACAAATTTAAGTCATCTTTGGACAATCTGTATTCTCATCGTTACCAACCTGTACTTCTTACCAATCCCATGCTCATAAATATTTACATCGCAGAAAATTTTGGAATCCAAGCAGGTTTTGAATCATTAATGTATCAATAAATGTCAGAAATGATTACAAGAGTTATCAGATGACCCCATTAAGATCATATCTACTCTCTGTCGCATTAGCGAACATGTATTGCAAATCAAATAGTCCTTAATATACATGGGGAAATATCTTGGTAGTTGCCTGCTTCTTCTTCACTGCCCGTTACAGTGGTACTTTATTTTCTCTTGTAAATTTCCTACCAACCATGCCAAATTTGTTAAGGTTCTGACCCGAATTACCTATTAAAGTCAAGAGCAGTTGAGTTTGAAATAAAAAGGAAAAAATACGAAACATCGAGAGCACAGAGCCATTTCCAACGATTATGAACAGACTGGGGTATTATGCGTTTGTCTGCTCGATAATTATTATCAGAAATCACGGGCATGTAAGGGCTCAATGAAGACCCGATGCTACGGACCATAATGTGCAAAGAAAGAACTCAAAGAGCAAGATGATTGTTGAGTGATTCTCCGCCAAAAACTTGAACAAGACACATTTACTCAACGTCGTTTACTCTCGTTTACGACTCACTCATCATCATTAGCATCATTTACTTATTGTGATATATTATATTATTGGCATTGACACGTATACTCTTGAGTTGCATTTGCAAACACATGCACATTCCATTTAACACTGTCATTTGAACATCATTTTATTATTCGTCATCATTCATACATTAAATTAGTATTGCCACGAGTGTGCATTCCATGCACATTTAATTACACATGTTCTTAACATGCGTATAATATATACCTAGAAGGATACATCGGATTTTTACGTTCAGCAGACTTCGACGCGCTTACAAATACGTTACATTTATATGATATTCAAATTAACTAGCATAAAAAATTCCTTTTAATGACAATGGAATAGTACACCGTCCAAATATATTTATACACATTGTGGGCATGATCCTCATCACCCCAAATCTGTAGCGCGTTCTAATGATGATGTAGTTCAGATCTGAACTAATCATCATCCTGTAGCAGTCATCCTATTGGTCAGTCCACCTCATGGTTTTACCATCTTCCTTCTTTGTGAATTGGATACTGCAGCCCAACGACAAGAAGGATAAAACCAACAAGCTCTGTATCAACCATCATCACTTCTACTTGATCCGTTGACCTGATCGTTCCGTTCTCATGAGTAGTAGCTTCTCTACTAGCTCATGACATCTTTTATTTCAGTAGTTCTTTTTATCTTTATTTGGTTTATTGGTTGTCGTTTTGTATAAAGTATTTCCTATTTCTGAGTCCATGCTACGTTCAATAAAGTCCTTTTCCTTTTAGTTCCATTTTAATAATAAATTGTAGTTCCGCATAAATAGTTATTGAGCTTATACATTCATATTTAATTGTCGCTACTATTCTATATTAGTTAGATAACCCTACGTGGTCATTAGGAGAGTGTTAGTCTGATTAGAGTTTCATTAGATATTATCATCCCTCATCTATACTCATCCGACCAGCATTTATCCCACCACCACAGTTGGTGCAGACGGCACTTTCCTATTGCCACAGTTGGTGGAGATGAACTTCGACCCCCTACCTCAGCTCTACTATCTTCAAATTTTTTGGTAATTTTTTGTTC
>LJIJ01005285.1:0-12214 GCA_001718145.1 Orchesella cincta
CCTCGCGAAGCAAATCTGATTTATCTAGCCGCCACTCGTAAAAGTGCAGGTCAAACTGTAGGTAGTAAACATAGTGGCCAAACTTATCCAACAACCAAATCAATTGGCTAGAACTCCGAATGGTAAGCATCCAGGTCTGCTTCTCCGATCTCTAGCTGGGCGTCAGTATTCCAACCTATCTTGATACTTCCCCAGGGAAAGGGATTTCCTGAGTAATCCAAAAAATGACGGATTGTTTTCAATTGTTTCGAACACGATGGTGTAGCTTTCATTTGCGGCGCCATTTTCAAACGGCAAGAGTACAATGAACGATGAACTTGAGAGTCTACATGTTCTTTCCAAGAATTACACTTTACGGCATTCCAACAACGTCGGATCATTGGGGGAAATAGTAGGGAGGCAACCTGCACATTGAAGTTCAGACGTTAGCATTTTATCAACACCTTTAAAAATAGGTTAAACACGGGAGAAATGAAATACCTCGGAAAAAGTAGCTGCGTTCTTTTGACCCAGCAAGTTGCGCCATTTGGAAGAAGTGTGAAAGCAAGTTAGCAAGTCCCCAGAGTCCAGGGTGTCGAATATGTCTTTCCAGACCTAATCGTGAGAGTGTAAACTTATCAAACACGAAATATTGTCAGTTCATTAGGAGAATGCATGATTTTTAAATATTCCACCTCAGGCAGACAGTCCCCAGAGTCACGACGTCAGTCACCACCTATCTGATGGTCCACTGGAGCTAGTTCCGAACGCTGCTCTCCATCATCCTTAGAAACTCTGATGGGGGTTCGTTTTTGCATCGCCCTTTTCATTCTTCGCCCTTCGACGTGAAACAAAAGTTTGAAACCATAAATTCCATCGATTCAAACAAATAATTGAATGACAGTCAAATTCAACAGATGTTATGTTTTTACTGGATTAAGTCCCCTTTGCAGTCTAACCAGGTCACGGTCAACAAATTTTCTAAATCCTCTCCGTCCTCAGTTTTAATCCGTTTTGGGGGAGGCGACACTAGACTTGTCGACGACATGATTAATGTCCAGCTATATATTTCCCAAAAAGGCTTCACTTTTGGTTGTTGATGTTGAAGAATCCAGTTTGGAAGCGTATAGTTTTATCTGAGTATTCCTTAATGTATAATACACAGAAAGACCATGGAGACAATTAAGTATCAACTTAGCAAAACCCAACAATGACCAATAAACGCAATATATGCAGAAAGCAAACATGGTTAGTCAGAATTGAACTTTTAATATTGTGCATTAATTGACAAATCCCTACGTAGTCAGATCTTCACATGCATGTCTTCGTACTCAGTAACATTGAACCTGACTGGCAGCAAAAAAAGGTTGGGAATGGTTATTTCAATGCTATTGAATTCTATCTTTAACTATTAATGATTTTCCCAACTCGTGGAAATTGGATGGCATAGTTTATTGTTCCACGTGAAAGCAACGAAGATCATTCTCATCAGTCAGGAGCATGAATATAAATATAAAACCAAAACCACAACAACTGTAATTGTAAAGAGGCCGTAATTAAAAGAATGACCCAAGGGCTCAAAAACTTTGGATCCGATTTTGCTGAAAATTGTAGGATGATAGATTTTGGATTCGTAGATACGAATCCGCAATAATTAAGAAGATCTAACCGAGGCGTGGCGCACCCAGAGGGGGGAAAACGGCGACAAACGGGGGGCGTTTGTTATCCGATGCGATATTGCCGGCTGTATTGAAGTGGCAGAAGTCGTTAAATTTCTCTAATGAGCAGATTCGTAATCTATGCATCAAAATCTACATCCTTCAAATTTTCAGCAAATCGGAGCCAAAAAGTTAAGGCACTCCTTGCGTCATCTTAATTAAGCGGCCCCTCTTTATCAGGCTTGGGAACAAAGTATGCTTGAAGGTGGCTGTGTGAGGCGCAACTGACACTCGCCGAAAACTTGTTAGGTGGACACGAAAAAAAAATCTTTGACCTCGATTGACGTAAAGCCCACAGATGTGCTCATATACCGGAGAAGAACGAGGAGTGACATAAAGTATCGATAACTGAAACTAGAATTTTGAAAATCTAAATGGTACAGTACGTTATCCAGACACACGATACAGGGACCCCTTTCCATGTTTCCGACATTCCTAGTACATGGTACTTCGCCTAACACAATGATAAAATGTTATGAGAGAGATGAAAGAGAGTGTCAATTTATTCTCAAAGATTGGAACCAATCATAACAAGCGTATTTTTAGTATGTCGTTTTCGACAGAACCAGAACTCAGTCTAATCCAATCGCAGCTAAACCAGTTAACACAGCTAAATCAACTCCCAATTAATTTTAAATTCACTGTGACGAAAAGTAAGAAATCGGGTAACATCTTTATCCTGTGGAGTTAACTTATAGAATCAACAAACCAGAAGTGTCACGCTTAAGACCTTTCTTTTCTGGTGATTTTTGAGAATTTGGGAGCCATTTCTTTGATGAAAACTGACATCGTACCTGTCATAAGTGAGAAATACGTGCTTCTTTTCGGAGGCCAAATAATCTGGACGATGGACTAATGAAACATGCAGTGAAACATTTAAAAACAGTACAAACTTATTCCAACTAGCAGTTTCAAAGTATTTTATTAAAAGTCAATCAAAACCAGATCAGTAATCCACCATTACCAACACCACGGCTACATTAACATCCAAGTAATTTGGAAACACCGATTAATAATAGAATGAATTGATTAAGTACATTGAACAAATAAAATGAACAAAAAAGTAAATGCTTAAGAATAGAAAGTAACCCTTGTTCACTACCACTGTCAGCTCAACCACCATCGCTCGCCGGAAATTGCAGAGATCCCCAACAGGTTGTCCTACCGGAGCTGGCAGAGACACCATTGAGTTTCGGGAAAAAATGCCCAAACTCCTTGACGCTCCAGAAATTGTTCCCCACAAGTACTTCCTCCTTTTTCCACACCTAGAGCTGCCAATCTTGAAAATTTCAGTCCTCTCATCGTTGATACCTTCCTGAAGTCGTAAATTTCGCTGTTAAGCGTCATAATCAGTTGTCCCCCAGTTGTGAGCTTCGGAGGAATTGCTGCGCGCTGTTGACGGTAGCTCATGGTCCTTTCATACATCCTTTGTTCCAGTGCAGCAAGCCGCGTTTTTGCAGCAAGAATTCTATCAGCATTTGCCACGTCGTCATCTACAGTTCCGAATTCGCACACTGGGATGTTGACGAAGTAATAAAAATGGATGATGTGAAGCGTCTCAAAGCAGGGAACAAGGCAAGAAACTTTAAGATCTTTATCTCAACGCTTCATCATCTGTTGGAAGATCGCATCTCCAGTGTTTTTAACTTGGGTAGTGGCTGCCAATAATTGGTGGAGGCAGAATTCCCGTCCATCTGGCTTTCTTCATCTTCAACTCATCCAAATTTAAGTCCAAACGAAGGTAAACAAGGATGCGACATTTGCTAATTAAGCCGATGACATCCTGAATGGGGCGGTCGAAGAACAGAGAAGATGAGCCAGTTATGGAGATTCGCTGAAGTTTGGGCAACTCACTTTTACACATAAACATCAGGCTGTGACTTTCCACCTTCAGTTCCATGAGATTTCTGAAAGCGGAATCCGATGTGGTCGCGATGGGAAGTCTTGTCTTGTTGCGAAATGAATAAACATATTTCATTTGCCGTTGAAGTGCCGGAAGCGACTCCCGAGTTTCAATCTTCAAGCGCAAAAGTTGTTCGGAATATGATACGATTAGCCAAACGTATAAAATGTGTCTTATTTCATCCAGGCGTCCAGGTTCAGGGGCATCGTCCCAGAACCTGTGGTTAGAGAAGGGTTGACCAAGCTTGACTTCCAAGGTGGTTAAATTCGGAAGGGTTGGCAGGGACGGGAACACAAGGTTCGGCTTGATAACTTTGTCGTCAAATAGACAGCCTCGAGACGAAGAACTTTCAAGGAAGACAGTGAGTTGAGGAGAGTTACAAGAGAATTGGTACCAGGAACGACCACATGTTCAAGTTTCAAGTTGGTGAGGTAGCCTCCAGATTTAGCCATGAAGTCAGCTACGGCCATCCTCTTTACATTCCTAATAGAGTCCGGAAAATAGTTGGAGTAATTCCGCCGCCTTCCATAAAGAAGGAGAGAGTTGGAAGGAAACGGTTTCGGTACCGCTGGTATCATTGTGGTTGAATGACGTACGAAGAGCAAATCCTCCGTATTGTTTCGATTGGAAGGATGGATCCTCATGAAAGGAAACACTGGAAGGTGACCAGAGGTGATCTTCCCTTCGAGAAGTGAGTTGATGATGTCCCTTCCACTGGGAATTCACGACGGTAGCCAAAATGTGTTCCTCGACTCACTCGTGTCAGGTGGTCCAAAATGATGGTCACCACCTGCAAAAGTAGTTTGTCGTTATCATTACTATAGTAAAAGATGTCTTCACAATTTTTATAGCAATTAGGCGTTTTTAAACAAAAAAAAAATGACTGCTTCTGGAGGTAGATCTTCCATTGACTTTTGGGTTGCGAGAGGCTTCGTCTCCCTTATCCAAGTTCACGTTTTCCCAGGGGCTACTGGAGCTTTACGCTTTGACCTCCTTAGCATTGTATCAACAATCGAATCGACAGGCAAGCTTGAAAAGGAGCAACACCAAGTAGTTAAAAATTCAGGTCGAAAACTCAAACCAATACTAAAATATCAATCAATGGTTATGATTACAAGCAGCAACTTACCAAACAACGTGTCGTTCACTTTGGACAACACAGAGAGTAATGCACTAACAACAACTTTCAACGAATTGAACTACCACAATGAATTGTCCGACTCCTGTCGAACTCCAATTAGCTGACAATTATTTCAACATTAACTTTAACGCAAGAACAGCAAGCGCAACAAAACCGTTGTTCCTTGTTCACTTTGTCAAAAGAAAATGCAGTGTGGTCTTCTTCCTGTTTCTGACCCCGCTTGAATTTCGAGCTTTTCTCAGCCGGACAGTCCACGCTCTATGACTGTGAAAGAAGAGTATGAGTGTGCGTCAACTCTGAACAAAGAAAAGAAAGCTCTGCTTTTCTTCTGCACAGTTTAGTATTTAAGGAATCAAACATAATGATGCATTTTCGTCAATATGTTACTAGTTTAGAGTTAAACTATCTTATTCAGATAATATACAGCTTGTGCACGCATACGAATAGATGATCCATGATTCATAACTTCCAATTAGAGTAATTTTTTAAACAAATTAATGGCTTTAACTTTAAAGTATTTTATTTGTGAGCAACTCAACCACTACTCCAGAAGCAATAGTCTTTGTACGAGAGAAATATCACTTGTTTGGATTGGAGAATCCAAATCCAAATGGATTGGAGAAAAGATTCGGCGGCGCTGCAGCACTGACCATCCACAACTCAGACAATGCGTGAAGTTGCACAACGAACAATTGTGAAATACTGGATTTAATCTTGAAGAAAGAGGTAAGAAATCGAAAACCCTTTTATCTCTGGATTTGTTTACTTTATGGCGTTATGAAATCAATGGCAAGGAGAAAGAGTTTCTGTGCTTTCACTTCAAGGCAGGCTCTTTCTGATGCTATTAGAATTTAGAACGCTTTCCCTTCTTTGTCGGAGTAGCTGACAGCTCAATGTCTTCGTGCTAAAATGAGAAATAACGTGTTGCGTGTGCTTTCGGTTCGTTCCGAACAAAGAGTTTATGGGCTTGTGCAAAAGAAATTCAGAAAAAACTTAAAACAACGAGCAATTATCGTTTTACAGTATTTTATTAAAAATTAAACAGACCTAGTTCAGTAATCTACCAATACCAACACCACTACTTTAACAGTCCAAGTAGTTTTAGCAATTGTCGACGAAACAATTTGAATCATCACCAATTAAATAATTATAAATGTATATGAATAAAAACAATGAACTCTAATTAGTTAGATTAAAAAAGAAGTAATAAATATGAAAAATAACTCCCATTTTCACTACCACCGAAGCTCAGACGACCACCGGTCTCCGAAAACTGCAGAGATCCCCGATCCCCATCAGGCTGTTCCTCTGAGCTGACACAAACCAGCTTGAGATTGCGACAAATGTTCCGAATTCCTTGACGTTCCACAAATTGCTCCATAACTACGTCTTGCTTTTTCAGTCCCAGAGTTGCCAACCCCTTGAAAATCTCAGCTCTCTCGTAATCGGCGGCAATTCTGAAGTCATTGATTTCTCGGTAGAGCTCGTAATTTAATTCTTCCCAGTTGTGTGCCCGAGGTGGAATTGCCGCGCGCTGTTGACGGTAGCTCATGGTCCTATCATAAATCTCTTGTTCCAGTGCAGCAAGCCGCATTTTTGCAGCAACAATGTTATCAGCACTTCCCAAGTCGTTTTCTACAGTTCCGAGTTCTTCCGCTGGGGTGGTGTGATATCTCTTCAAACGAAGAAACTTAAGCGTCTCCAAAGCGGGGAGCAGATGAAGGAAGCTGGATATCATTGTGTCATCGATTCTATCATCTCTTGGCGAATATTGTATTTCTAGAGCCTTAAGCTTTGGAAGTGGGCTTCCGATGATTGGTGGAGGCTGTATTCCTTGATGAGTAGCGTTGGCGCACACCCAGGTAAACCAAGGTACGTCCAAACGGAGCTTCTCAAGAGTGCTGGACATTTATGAATGAAGTCGAGGTACTGAATGTTGCCGCCCCATCTTGAAAATCTGTTCGTAGCAGAGATTTGCTCAAGTTTGGGCAACTCGCTGTCACGGATAAACGCTGGTTCGGGACAATTTATTTTCAGCTCTTTCAGATTTCTAAACGCTTCATCGGATGTGGCCGCGATAGAAAGTCTTGTTTTATGAGGGAACGAATAGAAATACAGTAAACTTCGCTGAAGTGCTGGAAGCGGCTCTGAAGTTTCTATGCTCAACTGCAAAAGTTGATGTGCATACGACATACGACACAATTAGCCAAACGTACAAAATGTGGCTTTTTTCATCCAGTTGCCCAGGTTCTAGTTGTTTGGGGATGGTGAAGGGCGATTTCGCCATGCTTGACATGCAAGTTGGTGAAATTAGGCAGGACTGGCGGATTCCTTCAACTCTATTAATTTTTGAATGTCCATAAGCAATGTGCAAGTGAATCAGACTAGGCCAGCCATACATATACAGAGTTTACTACTTATCAATTAATTATACCAGTTCATGATATAAAATCCTGGCGAATCAAGTTCATGGCGTGCACAATGTCCAATATTAGAAAACTTTCTGACATCAGCTAAATCGACGAAAAATAAATGTTATTTTCAGAATTTCACTTTTCAACTTTTAAGAGCGGTTTCTAATGTAAAATATGGTGAGGATTACGATAAATTTGTTTAAAATGCTTAAAAACTTCGTCATTTTGCAGTAGCTTTACGTTAATGCATAAGGACCTTGAATTTGATGTACTTTTTAGGTAGATGTTTTTCCTGTGAACAGTATGCACGTGGTACCGCTTAGCTCCAGTCACTCCAATAAATTACACAATTTTTGCTACCAAACTGCTATTTTGGTTATGCGGTATGTCGTGCAGGGACAATACGGTTGGAGCAAACATCATCAAAAAAACTTAGTTTTTGAAACACCAAATTTTTTACTTTTCTCCACATACCTGAAAATAATTAAAAAAGTGAAATATTTAGTTTATTTCATAATATTAAGGATTAGATCAATGCTATGAAGATGATAAGTCAAACACTTTGAATTATTTTGTGGATTAAAATTTTTGGGTACACGTGTTGATACCAATATCGGTCTAAATTCTATAATCCATGCACGACATACCGCTTAACCAAAATAGCAGTTTGGTAGCAAAAATTGTGTAATTTATTGGAGTGACTGGAGCTAAGCGGTACCACGTGCATACTGTTCACAGGAAAAACATCTACCTAAAAAGTACATCAAATTCAAGGTCCTTTTGCATTAACGTAAAGCTACTGCAAAATGACGAAGTTTTTAAGCATTTTAAACAAATTTATCGTAATCCTCACCATATTTTACATTGGAAACCGCTCTTAAAAGTTGAAAAGTGAAATTATGAAAATAACATTTATTTTTCGTCGATTTAGCTGATGTCAGAAAGTTTTCTAATATTGGACATTGTGGCGTGTCGAACTTAAAAAAACTTGTCGCACCAATTGTTTGGTTATTAGAGCAAGATACAACGGCACAGGTTCTCCCAATTTTTGGAAGTATTGAGTAATGCTGCAACTTCAGCGAAACTTTTGTGTTCTTGTTTCAATTCAATCAGATTGAGTATTAAATTTCAGTCGGGTTGGTGCAGTACAATTCAGGCAGGTTGGGCTCCCTGGATCCATTTATGTACATTCCAGTTTGCACCCTCATCTTCAATAGAACAATTGGAGTGTTTGAATTAGGTTCATTTACAGCCGTAAATTAATTTCATAAACGCAGTTTTAAACTGAAACGGCAGTTCGATGATAGCTGTTATAAGCTTAATAGTAGCCATCACTAATCTAACTAATTCCACAAGTAATTGCTCCCTGCATTCATACAAGAATAGCAGAATTGAGAGAGAGAATAGTTAAATGCAGATAAAACACAACCACAATGTTGTCATCTGTTGAAAAAGCTTTTGCAGACGGTGGGAGCTCTACGTTTGCCGCTTCCAAAGTATCACTCCAACTATCAATTCTGTACACAGGTGGAAAATTCCAGATTGAATCAAAGAGGAAAGACGTCTTTCCAATGTTTCCAATGGTATGTCTAATTCCTCAAAAATCCATAAATGATGCAAAACTCCGTAAGATGCCTTGCTGGTAGAACAACTCTCTATTTGTTTGGCGCTTTGGTAAGCCCAAAATGAATTTTGTTGACTTTATCCAAGGTGTCCACAAACACATCCCGCCCACAATCGGATATTTTGGAAACGTAGTAGTCAATTTCTATCATGAATCTTGACTGATTCCAATTTGCAGGCACTTTCACAAATCGCTTAAGTTATAATTTGAGATCACTTACATCCTGAGCAACGTGTCTTCGTAAATACAGTTCCGAGATTGTGGTCATTGAAGCAGTCCACATTTCTTGAAGTACCCACTCCCGTGGGGTTTGTATGTTATGGTAATGTCGAATTAAATTCTTTTGAATTGGCAAGCTGTAAACCGTTAGATTGTTGCTGAAAATTTCTTTAAACGTATCGATAGTTTTAGGAATTAAAGGCGTCGTCAACTGATCAATGTTGTTACCTTGGTAGTTGTTTGTCAGAAACACGCCTGCTAGTATCCAGGATCCAGTAATAAATCTGGCACGATTTATCTCAGACGTTGATTGCCCAACCAAAATGTTGTAAAAAACAAAGTTGTAACCACGGAAACCGTTTTGATCTTTGATACGGTATAGTGCCACAAATTCAAACTTAAACAGAGACTAATTGCTATTATCAACCACTGTTTAAGTCAAACGCCGCTTGCCATAACCTGCGAGAGATAAGTATGCAGGTTTTAGATATCGGCACGTCAGGTGATAAATTCTCAACCTTGTCGTATCGAGTTGATATCATTTGTTGATTAATTTTAAACCGAGTGGTGAATTGGGCACCATATTTAGTCAGCTGATATCCCCGTACGATATTAATCACCGAACAGTTTGGGAAAATTATTTTTAAATACAGGGGCTCAATGTCGTCGGTCGTTTTTTTGTTCCAATCACGAATATAGAATTTGTTGGCTGACAAACGATTGTTTACTCTTCCATAATAATTTATTAGCGTGTTGTAACATAATGTCCGGTAGTTTTCAACCGATTTACGATTTTTTACTGAGTCGTCGAATGATACCAGATTATCGTGAAGTGGAGGCAGTCCAACGATAGACTTTTTGCATTTTACAAGGTTCCATTGGTTTCTAGTATTATAGTATTTACCACAATGCGAGCGAATTATATGAATCCATTCAGCTACATCCGGGCATGTCTTTACAGCTCTTTCACCAATTGTGTATGAATGTATTTCTTTGGAGTACTCAAGCAAGAATACAAGTTTTGTTACGTGTTGAAGTGTATAAAAAACGACCATCCAGGTGAAGATATCAATGTCGTCTGTATAATGAAATCTTTTCCGTTGTTCAATTTCGATATATTCATAACCATTCACCTTTGCTTCTACGTGAATAAAAAATGTGCAGCACTTTGCAATATAGGGCGTGTACTTAATTCTACGGTCAAGCATTACGTGCAGAAATGTGGAGTCACGCTGGAGTAAAATCTTCTTGCGTTCTGAATTATAATCCAAACAAGGTACATTTAGGAATATCTGTGCAAAGCATGTTAGCTTTTGAGGTGGCAGCCCTGGGAAATGAAATCCTGCCATTTTTCAAATCGAGTATTGCTTTGGCAATTCTCATCCACGATGATATAGATGAACGTTGTAGGTACACGTGACGTGAAAGAACAACTGGAAACGTCAACGGCTCAACAGCAAAGAAGTTTTCTTTTCCCTGTAACAGAGCAAATTATTTGGTAAATATTTTTTCAACTTTTAAATCATTATTTGTTTGGTTTACCTCAATATTAGGAGCAACTATGTGAATCAGGCAGTCCTCAAATATGTGCAGACTGTTTTCAAAAATTAACCGTATTAAATTGTGAAGTGTCACTTACAAGCTGAAATTTAACACTAAAACCAAGCAGAAATAAAGGGTTTCATTTTTGGTAACGAAATATTTGAACAACGGTATCAGCTGCCCAAATTTGAATTGTTGTGTATTAAAAACCATTTGGATTTGATATTGTTGCAGTTACTGGGTCTTGCTTGTGATATTGTGGACAGCTCCACCTTAATGTCACACTAGTTTACTGGTATTGGATTTACTGTGGCAGAATCGGTAGAAATACGTGGTAAGCATATTCTATGTGTTTTGCAATATCTAAAAGTTGCTACTTTTGTCTAACTTATCACAACGAGAATAAGAAGGGATTTTTGGGGAAAGGATCGATTGACATTAGTCATTTCCAGTGCATACCATGGATGTATCAGTAGTCAATTTGTTTGTTATAGTTTGGGCTCTCGTAAACCTCGACTTAATTTTCATTTTGAGGGTTGAGTTTTGTTTTACATATGGATAGAATTAGAACCCAGCCTCAGTAAATTGAAAAAGAATTTGCTGATTGCAAATTTTTATTAAAAAATACTACCAAGTTGTCCTTACCACATTTGTGCTAAGCCGGAGAAGAAAAGTGGTATTGCAAACATTTCAAATTTGAACCGAAGAAATGTTATCCTCAATATTCTTGTAAAATTCGGCATTTAAAAATGCTTGGAGTACAAATGCACGCTTGCAAAAGATGGCACAATTTTACGAGCAACTCCTTCGGATATAGACAATTCTGTCACATTTTTGTGAAATTTGAAACTTTTCCGGAGGATCTCCTTCATTATACTCGAAACCAATTTAAATTAAAAATTCCATCGTAAATAATTCTGATCCGTTCTTTGGTTTCGTTTGAAAGTTTCCAAACTTTTTTTGGCAGTTTCATCAATGTAAATTTTTGAATCAGAGGCGTAAACGAATTGTCTATTTTCGTAGAAAGTTGATTTCTGTAGGCTGCGACCGTTTCTGCTTCTTTTTCACGAATGGGGTTTCGGTATCATCAAAAACTTGCAGTATATGATTTTTAGTGGCGTTGTGAAACTCGGAAAAGGATTCCTTGTCCAGTGAAATGTTTTTATTCATGAGCTCCACATATTCAAGCTGAAGGTTGTTGATCAAGTGAGCCAATTTTATATTGTCAATTCTTTCCCCAATTTATTCAGCTGGCTCTGATTGTTCGTGATTGACGTGATTTTAACTTTGATTGTTGAGTGCATTACAAAAACGATGTATGATGAGGATGCAAATTATCACGCGTAAAATCACAGCGGGAATCATCGTGCGTAGAGACACCCAAAACTTTCCCGTTTCCGTGACGTTTCGTGGAATTTGATTTGCACAGGGATCTTTCCCCATTGTTTGTAATTCCACATAATCACTATCACCCATGTTTTCACTGTATGTTGTACCGGCAAAAGTTATAAAAGGGGTTTATTAATTTCCAAAAAAGTTTTTCACGCTTGTGTTCGTAAAACGGTGAACAGAGGTAGAAACTAGGTTTTTCAATTAGGGGTGCTGTGCGATTTTCCTTAATGGACGTATTCTACAATGAAAAGAAAATCTGATCAAATCCAAATTATAATATTG
>LJIJ01005286.1:0-12209 GCA_001718145.1 Orchesella cincta
TCCATCATTCCCCTTTTGATCTTCTAATTGATGAACTAGAATGGCAGCCTTTAGTCATAGCCAGCTCGTAGGAGTATTGTTCACGAAACTGGAGATGCCTCGAATATAAATACTTCTATTAATGATAGCTGATTCATCATGTTATCTGGTTTCCAATGGCTCATGAACTGCTTCAAACAAATTGAAATTAGCTTTGCTTTAAACAACCTGATAAATAATGTTTAGGTTGCTTTAGAAGATTGTTCCAAATCATTCTTTCCGGCTTCAGTTGGTTATTGCGCTACAATCTCTCCTTGGGATACAATAAGAAACATTGTATGGCCAAGCCGTCCAAGGATCATAGGAAACATGTTTAGATGTACAAGGATTCTTGCATAGCACTTTGCTGTCTGTCGGCTGCTGAATTGTCCATAATGTGCCGTCTTATTGATTTCATCTCGTCTGTCGGTCTTTTCTTTCACATGCTCCTATGATACGAATCTGCTCAGTTAGGGTCCATTTATTGCAGCCAGTGCTAAGCAATAATAATGTTTACATGTTCATAATAATCATTTTAATCATTAGTTCCAAACCATTCTTTCTCACACTCAATTTTGAATGCTTAATTTAGCATTTAGCCTTTAATTAAACCATACTTCGGAAAGCTGGAAATGACTTTCTGTTGAAAACATCTTTATTCAAGTTCCGACAGCTCATGCTCGTGCCTTTTTAAATGTAAGTTGGCATTCATAAGCTGGGAATATGCGTGTTGCATGTAGTGCAATGTAGTTTTTAAGCAATTGTTTCCAGCTCTCGTTTCACGTCACAGTGGGACAGCAGCTACCGTTTTTCACGGCTTTTGGAACAATCCATCGCACCACGATTGGCGCCAGAATGAGATCCATAGCCTCGGTGCGCAGACAGACACGCTTTCACATTTGCATATCAGATTTGGACCACTGCAAGCTACTTTTGTCATGCCAAGTTGGCCATAATATATCAGCAGTATGTGTTTTGCTTATATTGCTGCCCCTTGGAATGTCTGTGGCAGCTCTCGAACGTCAATTCAAGACTGTTGCCTTTAATTCAAAGCAATCTATTTCTGTTAATTCTGAATTACTATAAATACATACATACATACATGTCGATTGCGATGAAAAATTTGGTTTTTTTTTACTTTTTTTTTTTTTGGTTTTTCGTTGAAAAGACGGAAATTCCGGTACATACTGCAAATTAGTTTTGTGTGTATTTGGATTTCGCAATTGTGTTTCAGCCCAAGCTAGCAAGTGTGTAGGACAGCTTGTACATTCGGAATCAGCACATTCTGACTTCGTAGGCCATTTATATCCAATATGGCCTGCACAACAAGTATTCTGGAACTTTGAAACTCCGTCGGGTTAAATCGCAAATTCATTTCGTATGATTGTTCAATCTCATTTGCTGTAGCGAATAGGCGGAGAATCTGTGATCATAAAAATTTACATGAATAAACAGTTGGTTTTGAAATGCCTTTTGGTGTCAAAAGTTTTGACCGTATGCAAATTTCAAATCAATCTTAATTTTTACCTGTCCATTGTTTATCCCAGGTTGCTCCATTTTCTAGCATACGCTTCCAATTCCGCTGGTCGGTTTTTTGAACAGTATACATCTTACAACCAATGAGACAGTCAGACAGTTGATTCCAATCTCTGTCTCACTCGGATTCAGTCATTTCTGGAATCTAAGGAATGTACATTCTGGCCTCACCTGGTTGCTAAGATGTATACTGATTCAAAAAAACCGACACCAGCCGAAATGGAAGCGTATGCTAGAAATGGAAGCAAACTGGGATAAATGGACAGGGTAAAAATTAAGATTGATTTGAAATTTGCATACGGTCAAAAATTTTGACACAAAAGGCATTTCAAACAACTGTTTATTCATGTAAATTTTATGATCACAGATCTCCCCTATTCGCTACAGCAAATGAGATTGAACAAATCATACGAAATGAATTTGGATTAACCCCGACGGAGTTTCCAAAGTCAGAAATACTTGTTGTGCAGGCCATATTGGATATAAATGCCTACGAAGTCAGAATGTGTGATTCCAATGTACAAGCTGTCTACACACTTGCTAGCTTGGCTGAACACAATTGCAATCCAAATACACACAAAACAATTTGCAGTATGTACCGGATTTTCCTCTTTTTCAACCATTTCCATCCAATCGACATGTATGTATGTATGTATTTATGTAATTCAGAATTAACAGAAATAGATTCTTTGAATTAAGGCAACAGTCTTGAATTGACGTTTCGAGCTGCCACAGACATTCCCCAAGGGGCACATATAAGCACCACATACTGTGATATATTATGGCCAACTTGGCATAGACAAAAGTACTTGCAGTGGTCCAAATTCTTCATATGCAAATGTGAAAGGTGTCTGTCTCCAACCGAGCTTGGATCTCATTTGGCGGCCATCGTGTGCATGGATTGTTCCAAAAGCCGTGAAACGGTACCTGCTGTCCCACTGCTGAGTGAAAACGAGAGCTGGGAAACAATTGCTAAAAACTACCATTGCACTACATGCAACACCATATTCCCAGCTTATGAATGCCAACTTACATTTAAAAAGGCAGAGCATGAGCTGTCGGAACTTGATAAAGATGTTTCAACAGAAAGCATTCCAGCTTTCGAAGTATGTTTAATTAAAGCTAAATCTAAATTAAGCATTCAAAATTGAGTGTGAGAAAGAATGTTTGGACTAATGATTAAAATGATTATTATGAAACATGTACATTATTATTCTTAGCACTGGCTCAATAAATGGACCCTAACTGAGCAGATTCTATCATCAGGAGCATGTGAAAGAAAAGACGACGACAGAGATGAAATCAATAAGACGGCACACATGGAAATTCCACACCGACAGACAGCAAAGTGCTATGCAAGAATCCTGTTACATCCTAAACATTCCTTGATCCTGGACGCTTGCCATACAATGTTTCTATTGTATCCCAAGGAAGATTGTACCATAAACCAACTGAAGCGGAAAGAATGTTTTGGAACACATCTTCTAAAAGCAACTAAACCATTATTTACAGGTTGTTTAAACAAAGCTAATTCAATTTGTTTGAAGCAGTTCATGAGCCATGAAACCAGATACATGAATGAATCAGCTATCATTAATGAGTATTTATATTCAGGCATCTCCAAGTTTCGTGGAACAATACTCTACGAGCTGGCTATGACTAAAGCTGCCATTCTAGTTCATCAATTAGAGGATCAGGGAATGATGGATAGTTTACGACACTTGGCAGAGGTCTGATTTTTCAATTAATTTTCCTTCTTTTTTTCCAAGAAAATGACGCAGTCAGCAGTTTAGTGGTAGAGCGGCTTTTGCATTGGTATTACAATTGAATCAAAACGAAACTAGTTATCAGCCGGGCTGATTCAGCCCACTAAATCAACGTCACGGATATCTGACTGCTGAATTTTACAAATGTTTGAATGTTTTGTCTGTCCTAGTCTTAAGTGGTTGGTAGTTGGTAGGCACTGTATTAATGTTTTCAAAAAAAATATTACGTTCACACAGGAAGTACTACAACTACTACATGAATCACAAGAACTGTTGAAGTACGAGCCAATTGATCAACCGGAAGGCCACCTTGCACAAACAGGAGCCAGTCAATTGGAGCAATTAACCTTGTTTTTTTCTGAACTTTTTTCCTAACCAAGTTCCTGGCTCAATTCTAACAAACAATGACATGACTCACTCCCTTATCTGTCGGATTCTGATCTGTCATGCCTCAAGGATTGCAGTAAACAAGAGGGGTTTACCTGAAACTTTCGATTAATCCATCGTATCGGCCCCCAGCAGCTATCACGTCAACTGTCATCTTGTTTTTCCTCTTCCGCAAATTGCAGACAACTTGAAATAGGAGACCAGAATAAATATGGCTGCCAAAAACCATCGTTGGAACTATAGCCACTCCACACTATTTAAAAATTTGAAAAATATGCAAAGAAAAAATTACATTTCTATCGTATGTTTTAAACATCTAAACAACGTTCTGCAATTTGTGTTCCATACCTTGAATCCCAGATTGTCAACATGATTCATAAGTATTTCTAACTCATGAAGTCCGGCTTTAATTAATGAAGCTGATTCCCCCTTTCGCTTTGTAATACTCTTCAAAAGATTTGAAACTTTGGGTAAAGACCCTTCTACCTCCATCAGAGCGAACAACATTGATATAAAATGTTCTGGAAGTCCACGACTGCACAAATACGTCTGAATTTGGGACCTCGAACTGGCACTTTCAACCTGGCATCAATAAGCATCATGACCTTTAGATAATTGCACTTCACAATGAAATGGGTTTCAATAGAAATCATCATTATATTAATCAACCTTAATTTCGGATAATATTTTCTTGATTGGCGAGTGAAACTTTGCATCCACGCCATGATGCAGCAGTAGACCATCTAGCAGCTTAGTGTGACCCAAACGCAATGTGCAAGTCTTGTTTCTGAACCAGGGTAGTTCTTGAGTGACTTCCAACGCTATTGACAAAATCTCTGCATCTGCAATTAAGCTTCCTAAATCGACAAAAAGTATTGTTAAACTATTACAACCGTTAATACTTTGAGTAATTAATTGTAATTGAAATGTTTAACAAATAATAAATACGTACCTGGAGTACAGTCTACAATATCAAACGCACATTCTACGAGCTCTCTTGGGTGAAGACCATAAACTTTACGTTCCCGAAATACTTTTTCAATGGCATATCTTTTCAAATGAGTTATTCCGTAACGACCAATATAACGGGCAAACGGAATGCGAAGATCATGTGGAAGAGCAACAATGTTTCCACTGTGGCACATTAAATTCACACAGGATTCGTTATCTTCATACAACTGTGTTTTTGGCATCAAGATCGGAGTTCCAAGTTCCAAGCCACCATGTCTTTCAAAAACCTTTTGTACTGTGAGTTTAAGCTTGTGAAAAAAGTGGAAACATTTCATCCCCACTACAGGTATTCTAGTATTTTCCATATCAAAAGTAAAATCTTCGACGGGGGTAACATTCTGTAGAAAACATGAGGCGATAAGAAACTTGTATGCTTTGCTCTGAGAATTTTTTAGCGTTCTAGAAAATATATCACGCAGTTCTGCTTCTTCGAGGTGCGGGGGTGGGAGATAGTCGGATTGAAGCAATTCCAATGAGGTTGGACGGCGACTAGGGTCATGACTAAGGAGCCACCTGAAATTAAAGCATACAAAATTATTGGTCACTGCCATGCTTAGTGGATTCAGGATTTGTGTTGCTCAAAAGATAGTTTTAAAATCTACCTAGTAATGTGAGATACTTGTGGCATTAAAAGCTCGTCAAAGTCCGAGGAAAAGAAACTGCAGGCAGTCGAAGTCCAGTAATAACTCGGACCCGTTCCATTGACGTCGGGAGTGGATGGTAAAACATTTCAAAGAAGATTATCCCTAAACTGTAGATGTCTACTTTCTACAGAAGACATTTATCGTGTTAAATGCAAATCGTGTTAACTTTTAATTTGATTAAAAACTGACGATTGAGATGTTAATACTGACCTGATTGTAGGTAATTTTAACTCCCTTTGTTATCAGTTCAGGAGCAACATACAGCGCCGTTCCAACTTGACCAGTTTGAGAATCCTCGTGGAAATCTACAGAGTGAGGTCCTTCGTTTCTTTCATGAATAACGTCACCAGTTGTAAATCTAAAAATTTATCATTCTTTAACTCAAATATTCAAGAACTCGGAATTAGAAAGACTTGTGTAGTACATACTTTGGCAATATGCTTGAGGTGGCTAGACCAAAATCTCCTATTTTAACATGATCATGAGAATCCAAAAATATGTTTACAGCTGCAAAGAAAATGTAGTCAAACATTTCAGATCAACTATTAGTTGCACCTAAGTAGCAGCCAATTAGAACAAATAAAAAGTTTGGCTTTTACGTTTCAGATCTCGATGTATCATTCCTTGCTGATGAATATGTACAAGACCTTCAACAATTTCCCTAAATAGTCTCCAGGTTCTATCTAAATCCTCATATAGGTTATCATCAATAGCTGTCCTGTAAATTAATCGATACATTTGGCAGGATTAAATACTAGTATACAATTTTGTAGGAATAACTAGTTATTATTATCCAAACAAAGTTTACCTTAAAGTGCTTTTTTCACAAAATTCCATTTGAATATACATATACTGTGCCTCCCGGTGTAAAGGTAAATTTGCTGGTGACACATTATCATTTTGTGGTGGGACGTGACTAGATTCAATAGGAAACCGCTTGGATCTTGAAGATTCTTCAGCAGTATCGTCGGTTTCACTGGCACCGGTTCTACTATCACTTTCGAATATCACATCATTGGAATCATCAGTTGTCAAACGCCTAATGCCAAAATACATTTTGTTATACAACAACGAAAGCTTATCGTAGTTCAAACCTACACAAAAATGTCTATTTTCATAAAATTACAGATGCCTTACAAAAACGATGTTCCAAATAAATCTACTTCGTCGGAACTATCCTCGGAATCATCGCCATCATTTTCCGCGTCATTGGCGAATGACATACTCCATTCTGAATCCTTTATTGGAGGAGCCAAATCTTCAATATTATCCGTAAAGCCAAGCTAAATTAAAAAGCGAATGACGATAAAGATTACAGTCATCGTGAAAGTTATTGGTTGGATGTATGAATGGATTTTTTAAAGCTGGAGCTCTTACGCTATTCTGGTTGAGTTCTGGTATTTTTCTAGCTGAAATCGAACACTAGGCTCCTTCCTAAACTTATTCTTCGGAGGGGTTATCTCAGCCGTCGACATAGAGTCTGTATTGGTCGATTCTTCGTTTCATCCTCTTCCACTGTTTCAATCCAGGAGTTGAAATATCGTACAACATTTTCATGATTTAATTGGGAGAGCAGTTTCACTTCTCTGGTGATTTTTTTGTTTAGTTGTTTATTTCTTGGATTGAGCTTGATTCGTTTTAAAGCATATATTCGACTGTCTAACTTGTTTTTAACCTACGAAAGTAAATGAATAAAGTTCAAGATTAAAAGATTGACATATTAACAGACATATATAATTTATATTTCAGTTCATTTACTTTCAAAACATCTCCGAATCCCCCTTTACCCAGCCATTCCATAACTTGGAATTCATTATGAAGTCTAGAATGTGCTGAAAAGGGAATAGTTGAAGCTATTCTAGGTGGAAGTGCAGGATCAGCGTCTTCTTCATTGCTACCTTCTTCGTCCTACAAAATAAAATTGTATTTACTGTAAAATTTACCCATGCCACACAAAGTACAAATGCATAGTAGATACTAGATACAATGTTAATGAAATGAACCTTATTATTGCTGAGCTCGATCATGTCAAGCTATGAAATTTGGTCCTTTGTGTGGCATTGGGTAAATGTTTACAGTAAATACAATTTTATTTTGTAGGACGAAGAAGAGTAGCAGATGAAGAAGACGCTGATCCTGCACTTCCAGCGCTAGAATAGCTTCAACTATTCCCTTTTCCAGCACATTCTAGACTTCATAATGAATTCCAAGTTATCGGAATGGCTGGGTAAAGGGGGATTCGGAGATGTTTTGAAAGTAAATGAACTGAAATATAAATTATATATGTCTTTAATATGTCAATCTTTTAATCTTGAACTTTATTCATTTACTTTCGTAGGTTAAAAACCAAGTTAGACAGTCGAATATATGCTTAAAAACGAATCAAGCTCATCCAAGCAAATAAACAACTAAAACAAAAAATCACGGGCAGAGAAGCTGGAAAACTGCTCTCTTCCAATTAATCATGAAAATGTTGTACGATATTTCAACTCCTGGATTGAAACAGTGAAGAGGATGAAAACGGAAGAATCGACCAATACAGACTCTATGTCGACGGCTGAGATAACCGCCTCCGAAGAAATAAGTTTAGGAGGAGGAGCCTAGTGTTCGATTTCAGCTAAGAAAAAATAGCCAGAACTCAACCAGAAAATAGGCGTAAGAGCTCCCGGCTTTAAAAATCGGCATTCATACATCCAACCAATAACTTTCACGATGACTGTAATCTTTATCGTCATTCGGCTTTTTTAATTTAGCTTGGCTTTACGGATAATATTGAAGATTTGGCTCCTGCCAATAAAGGATTCAGAATGGAGTATGTCATTCGGGGCCAATGACGCGGAAAATATGGCGATGATTCCGAGGATAGTTCGACGAAGTAGATTTATTTGGAACATCGTTTTTGTAAGGCAATCTGTAATTTTTATGAAAATAGAGGCATTTTGTGGTAGGTTTGAACTACGATAAGCTTTCTTTGTTGATATAACAAAATGTATTTTGGCATTAGCGTTTGACAACTGAATGATTCCAATGATGGTGATATTCGAAAGTGATAGTAGAACCGGTGGCCAGTGAAACCGACGATACTGCTGAAGAATCTTCAAGATCCAAGCGGTTTTCTATTGAATCTAGTCACGTCGCCCACCACAAATGATAATGTGTCACCAGCAAATTTACCCTTTACACGGGAGGCACAGTATATGTAATATTCAAATGGAATTTTGTGAAAAAAGCACTTTAAGGTAAACTTTGTTTGATAATAATAACTAGTATTCCTACAAATTGTATACTAGTATTTAATCTGCCAAATGTATCGATTAATTTACAGGACAGCTATTGATGATAACCTATATGAGGATTTAGATAGAACCGTGAGACTATTTAGGGAAATTGTTGAAGGTCTTGTACATATCATCAGCATGGAATGATACATCGAGATCTGAAACGTAAAGCCAAACTTTTTATTTGTTCTAATTGGCTGCTACTTAGGTGCAACTAATAGTTGATCTGAAATGTTTGACTACATTTTCTTTGCACTGTAAACATTTTTTGGATTCTCATGATCATGTTAAAATAGGAGATTTTGGTCTAGCCAGCCTCAGCATATTGCCAAAGTATGTATACACAAGTCTTATTGCCTAATTCCGAGTTCTTGAAATATTGTGAGTTAAAGAATGATAAATTTTTAGATTTACAACTGGTGACGTTATTCATGAAAGAAACGAAGGACCTCACTCTGTAGATTTCCACGAGGATTCTTCAAACCTGGTCAAGTTGATACGGCGCTGTATGTTGCTCCTGAACTGATAACAAAGGAGTTTATAAATTACCTACAATCAGGTCAGTATTAACATCTCAATCGTCAGTTTTTATCAAATTAAAAGTTAACACGATTTGCCATTTAACACGATAAATGCTTCTGTAGAAAGTAGACATCTACAGTTTAGGGATAATCTTCTTTGAAATGTTTTACCATCCACTCGCCGACGTCAATGGACGAGGGTCGCGAGTTATTACTGGACTTCGGACTGCTGCAGTTTCTTTTCCTCGGGACTTTGAACGAGCTTTTAATGCCACAAGGTATCTCACATTACTAGGTAGAGGTTTTTACAACTATCTTTTTGAGCAAGCACGAAATCCTGAATCCACTAAGCATGGCAGTGACAAGTAATTTTGTATGGTTTAATTTCAGGTTGGCTCCCTTAGTCATGACCCTAGTCGCGCGTGCCAACCTCATTGGAATTGCTTCAATCCGACTATCTCCCAGCCCCGCACCTCGAAGAAGCAGAACTGCGTGATATATTTTCTAGAACGCTAAAAAATTCTCAGAGCAAAGCATTACAAGTTTTCTTATCGCCCTCTGTTTTCTACAGAATGGTTACCCCGTCGAAAGATTTTATCTTTTGATATGGAAAATACGATAAATACCTGTAGTGGGATGAAATGTTTCCACTTTTTTCACAAGCTTAAACTCACAGCTAACAAAAGGTTTGAAAGGACATGGTGGCTTGGAACTTGCGAACTCCGATTCTTGATGGCCAAAAACACCAAGTTGTATGAAGATAACGAATCCTGTGTGCAATTTAATGTGCCACAGTGGGAGAACATTGTTGTCTTCCACATTGATCTTCGCATTTCCTTTTGCCCGTTTATTGCCGTCGTTACGGAAATACTCATTTGAAAAGATATGCCATTGAAAAAGTGATTTCGGGAACTAAAGTTTATGGTCTTCACCCAAGAGAGCTCGTTAGAATGTGCGTTTGATATTGTAGACTGTACTCCAGGTACGTATCTTATTATTTGTTAACATTTCAATTTACAATTACATTACTCAAAAGTCATTAAACGGTTTTGTAATAGTTTAAACAATTTTTGTCGATTTAGGAAGCTTAATTGCAGATGCAGAGAATTTTGTCAATAGCGTTGGAAGTCACTCAAGAACTACCTGTCAGAAACAAGACTTGAACATTGCGTTTGGGTCATAAGCTGCTAGATGGTCTAGCTGCTGCATCATGGCGTGGATGCAAGTTTCACTCGCCATCAAGAAAATTTTTCCGAAATAAGGTTGATTAATATAATGATGATTCTATTGAAACCCATTTCATTGTGTGAATGCATTATCTAGGTCATGATGCTTATTGATGCAGGTTGAAAGTGCCAGTTCGAGGTCCCAAATTCAGACGTATTTGTGCAGTCGTGGATTCCAAGAACATTTTATATCAATGTTGTTCGCTTGATGGAGTAGAAGGGTCTTTACCCAAGTTTCAAATCTTTTGAAAGTATTCAAAGCGAAAGGGGGAATCAGACTTCATTAATTAAAGCCGGCTTCATTGAGTTAGAAATACTTATGAATCATGTTGACAATCTGGATTCAAGGTATGGACACAATTGCAGAACGTTGTTTAGATGTTTTAAAACATTACGATAGAGAAATGTAATTTTTCTTTTGCATATTTTTCAAATTTTTAAATAGTGTGGAGTGGCTATAGTTCCAACGATGGTTTTGGCAGCCATATTTATTCTGGTCCCTCCTATTTCAAGTTGTCTGCAATTTGCGGAAGAGGAAAACAAGATGACAGTTGACGTGATAGCTGCTGGGGGCCGATACGATGGATTAATCGAAATGTTTCAGGTAAAAACCCCTATTGTTTACTGCAATCTTGAGAGCATGACAGATCAGAATCCGACAGATAAGGGAGTGAGTCGATGTCATTGTTTGTTAGAATTGAGCCAGGAACTTGGTTAGAAACAAAGTTCAGAAAAAACAGGTTAATTGCTCCAATTTGACTGGCTCCTGTTTGTGCAGGTGGGCTTTCCGTTGATCAATGTGGCTCGTACTTCAACGTCTTGTGATTCATGTAGTAGTTGTAGTACTTCCTGTGTGAACGTAATATTTTTATTTGAAAAATTAATACCAGTGCCTACCAACTCCAACCACTTAAGACTAGAGCAGACAAAACATTCAAACATTTGTAAAATTCAGCAGTCAGATATCCGTGACGTTGATTTAGTGGGCTGAATCAGCCCGGCTGATAACTGGTTTCGTTTTGATTCAATTGTGAATACATTGCAAAAGCCGCCTCTACCACTAAACTGCTGACTGCGTCATTTCTTGGAAAAAAGAAGGAAAATTAATTGAAAATCAGACCTCTGCCAAGTGTCGTCGTAAACTGATCCAGTCATTCCCTGATCCTGCTAATTTGAACTAGAAATGGCAGCTTTTCATAGCCAGCTCGTAGAGATTGTTCACGAAACTTGGAGATGCCTGATATAAATACTCATTAATGTAGCTGATTCATTCATGTATCTGGTTTCATGGCTCATGAACTGCCTTCAAACAAATTGAATTAGTTTGTTTAACAACCTGTAAATAATGGTTTAGTTGCTTTTAGAAGATGGTGTTCAAACATTCTTTCCGCTTCAGTTGTTTATGGCTACAATCTTCTTGGGTACAATAGAAACATTGTATGGCAAGCGTCCAGGATCAAGGAATGTTTAGATGTAACAGGATTCTTGCATAGCACTTTGCTGTCTGTCGGCGTGTGGAATTTCCATATGTGCCGTCTTATTGATTTCATCTCCGTCGATAGTCTTTTCTTTCACATGCTCCTGATGATAGAATCTGCTCAGTTAGGTCCTTATTGAGCAGTCTAAGAATAATAATGTACATGTTTCTAATATCATTTTAATCATTAGTCCAACATTCTTTCTCACACTCAATTTTGAATGCTTAATTTAGATTTAGCTTAATAATAAACATACTTCGAAAGCTGGAATGCTTTCTGTTGAAACATCTTTATCAAGTTCCGACAGCCTCATGCTCTGCCTTTTTAAATGTAAGTGGCATTCA
>LJIJ01005287.1:0-12206 GCA_001718145.1 Orchesella cincta
ACCAAATCGTGCGGGAACGCAATGACACAATGACGCAAGTATGATTGGACGCAAATTGACCCCGTGTGGCAAGTACGATGGGACGCAACTACCCTTGGCCCAATTTTTTTCAAAGTTTTACATAAAAGTCAATTATCTAACTTTCTTCGTTGCAATGTTAATTTTGTAGAAATAAATTGTTACTGCTATAAAATCATACTACATGTAAAGCAATTAAATGTATGGTAATTCTATACGCTTTTACGGGCTTTCTTTTCCTTGCCACATAAAGGTCAAATTAAAAAAAATGAAACTGTAGGAAAGCACCGAACCACACCAAAATTCCCCTTCTATGTGAAGGAGAATTGGTCGTTTGAACTTTGAACGTAAGAAATGTACGCATTCTCTGTACATAAAAAGTACGGAGTTTTGTTATGTATGTATGACATAGGTAAACGAAACGTGCCGTAATCGCAGTGTCGTGCTTCAGTGACTTCGAAATATGTTGATGATGAGAAAGAGAAAAAAAGAATAGCAGATTGAATTGAGAGCTCAGGCAGCTCGGACCAACCAGATCAGTCTTACTTCACTATTATTTTACTAGTCATACTTGATACAGTGGATCCAGCGTCCGAAAATACATCCCGTGGGCCTAGCCCGTCTCAAAACAAATATCACTACATTGCATGAACTATAAGTAATAAGTTTATTATTGGTGGAGATGGCAATCTCGTTAACACAGTGCCAAATGAACAGAATACTAAAGTAAAACCAAATTTCGGACGGACGACGTAGTCAACGACCATAACCTTCCTCCGTAATACGAATGTTTACGAATGAAAATTTATTATTATTTAGAATTGTTTTTACAGTACTTCAAAGCAAAGTCAGTACCACACAATTCAAGCAATTCCAAATTGCTATTCATGTTTGTTCATTTATTAGAGGAAACGTAGCAGCAAAATTTCCAATCATAAAAACGACAAAGTAGCGTTAAAATCGTTTTCAAACAACTCGACTGAGGACAGCGGGTTTGTTATTGTCGATATAAGAATTGGTTTAAGGTAAATAAAATATCAATTTGTCGACAATATCAAATTTGAATTATTTTTAGGCTTTGACTCTCTGAATACTTTTCAACAAAATTTGATGCCGACGAAACAACATTGCAATCTAAAATATTTGACACAGTGAAGTTCATCTCACAAAAACAAAACTTTTTACAAAATAATTCCACAAGACGACAAAAAAGTCAAGTTATATTGTGACGCACTACATAAGAACATGCATGAGCTGTTACTAGAAGCCGCAATAAACTTATCCAAGCGGATGAAGCCAGCATCTTTACAATGACCATAGAAAGACCGATCGTGATGATGGAAATAGAACGTCGCTTGATTCAAAAAACGGTCAAATACAACGCGAATCCAAATATGAACACCAAGACCCCAATACATCTAATAAAATTTGGCCAAAATTTCTTACCTCTACTTCACTACATAAGAACGTAGCCCCGTTGAAGGTTACAGACCATGCCTTTCCAAATGTTAGTGTCACGTAGAAATTGGTCAACAGAAACTCGAGCATTTCAGATGCGTGCACTGCGATAAATGAAGAATTTCAACGAGCTAACCAGGCGTCGGAACAGATATCAAAAGATGCCATAGAAAGGGGGCTGGCTCTAAAATACATATGGACGTTGTCTCTTAGTACATTTAAGTCAACAGCGTAGCAAAAAATAACTTTTAAGATTTGCTTAAGACCGGAGATTATATCAACCACGAAACACTTACGGGAACTTTGGAAAATGAAATCGGAAAATTTGAACAGTTTCTACAGCATTCTTAACCGGCGGTCTACACTGAAAAATAAGTCGGTTAAGTAAACTCACACACCGTTAACCGCAGATGAAGAACGGTTCAAACATTTGAGGGTGATAGCAGACGGAAACAGTTTTTACTGCCTGGTTTCCGTGGCCCTGGACCCAGAAAATGACATTTCTGCAAACGAAGATAATGCATCTGAACAATCGGAAAGAGCTAGAGGGCGACTTGCAAATTACAGACATGAAGAAATTTCACAAAAACAAGGCAACCAATTTCGCGTGGGCTGCAAAGGCAAATATAGTAATAATGTCAAATTTACTAAACCTTCCATATAAATTAAGACAAAAACATCAACCGGATCAACAACCTGATAAAACAGGCGAACACCCAAAACCAGCCTCCTCTTGTTTCAATAGATACAATGGAAGACTCTTTCGTAGTAAAGAATTACTCACTGCCCACCACCAGGATTTTCATGCTGCTGACAAGGATTGTTATTTTTGTGTCTGAAAACCAATCAATGGATTGATTTTCTTGTTTTCAAAATGTGGATTTAACAAAGCATTTGGATGTCCATAAACTGGTTAAACGATTACCATGTTCCGAATGTGACTATACCTGCAAGGAGACAAAGCAGTTGAAAGCCCATTTCACTGATCAACATCCGAACATTCTATTTGTTTTACCAACAAAGATTCAGACCTACAAATTTTTAACTGATCCCGCAGCAAAGTGGAAATACATGTAATCATTTACCGCATTCCTAGCCTCATACTTGATCCGTAACCCAATTCTTCATTACTCATTCCATTGATGAGGTTTGGTAAAGGGAGTGAATTAAAAAGGAGCAGCACGTTGCAAATTATGTAAAGGAAACTATTTCTGGGATCACCATAAAGTAGTAAAAGTTATGTGGCACAGTTTGTTGACGAGTTGAATGTGGACGCCAGGCTCTCCCAATTTTTCAATAAACGGTGTGTCCACAATCTGAAGATGATTTTGATCACCAAAAGCAGTGTACTGTTGATGCTTTTGTCGTCCTTCGTTCAATCAAGCCAGGAAAGGAGCTCCCTTGGAACTACGGGCCCAATTACCAGGTAATTATTTAGTATTATCTTATTTTACTTATGATTACCTAAGGATTCAACATGTTTAGAGTTTCCATGTTTTTGCAAGTCATGCATTGAGAAGCGAGCTGAGTAGGATATGGGAAAAGGTGTAAAGAAGAACAAGGAGAATTTATTAAAGGAGAGAAGGAGAAGGAAGTGAAAGTTTTAGAGTAAAAAAAAGGAGAAAGAAAAGTTTCACCTCGATCCTTAAACAAAGGGGTTTCCACTAAAATTGGAGGATATGGGAGGAGGTGACCCGCAAGAGTAAAACTTGTACCAGGAGAGGAGCGTGGGTCTGGCCTTGAGGCGATTATCGCTGATGTAATTTGAGCACGTCAACCCCAGCCAAATCAGCAACCAGTTGAGCAGCCAAACGTTGAGCCAGACTTTTCTTCTACACCACCACATTCAACTACAACTGATCAACCGTCTACATCCTCTTCCACTCATCAACAATCATCAGTGCCAGTTGCCACAAACTTCACTTTTAGTTTTCCAATTAGAGCCACTATTCCCTTCCTCGCCCTCCGTCTCCTTCAAAGCCACCTACAGCCTCCGTTCTCCCTTCCTCTTCACGTTTGCCGTCCAACTCACGTGCACATACTCTTTTTGAGCAAGTCATCTCAATACAACTTGCAGATCGTCACCTATTACCATTGGACTTTAGAAACTGGGCCATTTTTTTTCAGCAAAATTTAAGCTAGAGCTGAAATAGTCCGGCACTTCAGATGTTGGGACGACCCTACTAAAAAGCAGCGTTGTAAAGCAGCTGGATGTTGGAATGTTTCATAATTTTTTTCTTCGTTTCAACCAGTTCCTCCAAACATTCCGGCTCTAGGTGAATTAGGTAAAAACTTACATTTGAAAAAAAGAAATGAAAAAATGCAAGAAAGAATAACGGACAAAGCAATAGCTCCCTCGTCTTACACTTTTCGGAGAGATGAGATACCCTAATGTTTAAGTTTAAGGGTACTTTTGTACAAGTACACTTGCTCACAAGTCTCCTAGAGACTTGAGAGCAGAGCACTTGAGTTTTGTTTCTGGAAAACATGCAGTATATACAGCTGCATATGTGTGTTGTATCTCGGAGTCTTTGTTGTCTTTGTTGTTAGCTGCCACAGCTGACGACAGGTTTTGCGGTGTTGAGAGAGGTCAAGAATGGCTGGAACCGGTGTATAACCGGAAGTTCAATGTTTTTGGGAGATGCCCTTCAACCGATGGTCCTACTACTAACAATATTACAATGCAATATTACTACTACAATGCTCGACCTCTTAGCCCACCTGGTCTTCATCCAAATGCTGATATTGGCATCGATGACCTGCTAAACATAGATCCTCTAGCACAAAATGGCACATTTCAATGGTCAAGAGAGAATATACGAGGTTTTGCGATCTTACTGCTGTCAAGACGGCGGTAGATTTAACTAATTACAGGAAAGTAACAGATTCCGAGTTAGAAGACCCTTTTGCATCCATTAGTAACAATGAAATTGGTGTGGATAACGGAATGATTAGTGGAAGGAGAAGTGAGATCCCTTCCATTATCTTAATAATTGACAGCTTCATTTAAGTCACAATGGGTGGTGCTGCAATAGCCCACTCCGATTCATCAGCATTTAAAAGTTCGAGGTGTTTACGCAATATTGACTCAACATACTCTACATCAGGCAACAAAGCATCAGGTAAAGTTGAAAAACGCCTTTATGAAACTAGCTAATAAGACTGGAAACATATTAGAGCATTACAGTTCAACAAGTTTTGCAGTTAGTCACTTGATTTTTACGTTCAGGCATTAAGTTACGTTAAGATAAGAGGCAGAGGATCGGCGAATGAATAGTGTTAATTCTGTGCTTATGCGATCATTAGAAGTAAAGGGTCAATGTGCATATAATTGTCCACAAGAGTCTGCCAAACCAATACAGTGCTCTATAAATGAGCAAGACAATTACTTGGATACATCAATGGAGGTTCCAGGTAATGATGATGCCTTTATTTTAGCTCATGAGAGATCTTTTGATCTACATAGTATAGAAAAGGGCAGCTTTTTGTGTAAACAAGTATATTGGCCCTGAGTTTGTCATTAAAAACGAAATCTGACTGCATCGTTAAGATTGATGCGAATCGGTATTAGGTAGGGATACTGTTAACGTAGATAGGGACGAATGTAATTATATGAGTTTAATTAGGAAACCAACATATTTTGAAAAGGAAAAATGTATCAACGTGACAGATATGTAGCCAAATGATGTTGTCCAACAAAAAAGGATTCAGTGTAAAAACTAAATGTGTTGTCCTGGTTCTACTAAAGAGATAGCCGGTGTCGAGAGAAGAACGGTTCATTTGGGATTATGAAATTTACCAGGGTGTACTAATTTTTCGATTAACGGTATAACATTTGACGCAAATGTGGCAATTAAACATACTGAAACCGCCCAGTCACTTCTTCCATCCCTGACCAGCAAAGTTAATAATTATTGAAACGCAAATTTGTCTTTATATAACATCATCTGGTCGCATGTCAAGGTTAAAAAACCTGATATCCTATCGATTACAGACATCAAAGATGGGAAGACATCGTATATTATGATAGGACTAACTAGCAGTCGTCGTTGTATTGATCCCCATGAACGTAATTATTTGCATTGCAGTTATGTATGTTCAAAACAACAACCGAAACAGAACCCCAATGTTTTAGATTTAAATTTGTAATGAACGAGCGATGACATACTTTATTATGAACATTGTAGTTGGTATATATAAGTTTTTGCTGTAGTTTTTAGTTATCCTTATACATAGAAATATTATAAGCCGTATGCTTTAAGTGTTGTGTTGTTTTACATCATAAGAGTGTACTTCATTATCACTAATCAAGTTGGAAATTTTGTCAGTGGCCTAAATGAAAATGAAATCCAACTATATGAATACGTTTTCCCGCATTGTTTATGTAGCTTACGCTGATTTAATGCACCATACTACTGTTACGAACATATTTTATGATCATAATCATATATTTCAACCGATTCATTATACAACTGGCCAGTGTACCTTTTCATTTCATAGTAATGCCTGCATTATGCACTATGTTGTAGAATTTTAGCATAGCAGATATACAAGTTTAGCAAAATAATGGACAACTTTTTTTAAATCGGATTTGTTCTTTTGAGTGAGATTATTACCACGTTTGTCGACACTAAAATTGTAGAATGGGTATGGTTGCATTTCTAAATTTATCTCGTCAGACAAGAAAAGTAAAGGTCGTTGTTGTGTAAAACATGGGTCTTAAACCTTGCAAGTGTTCTCCTGGCATATTAACATGGACAGGATAGGGCATTCCCCAATGTGTTCTCCCAAGTGCCCCATTTACTCATGTTAATCCTTAACATGGACAGGATAGGGCATTCCCCAATGTGTTCTCCCAAGTGCCCCATTTACTCATGTTAATCCTTAACATGGGCAGGATAGGCGAGCTTCAGGGGTTCTCGTGGCTCTGCCACTCTGCCACGTAAGGTTTAAGACCCATGTTGTAACAACTCGAGTTTTTAAAATCAGCGCACTATGGGTAATTTTGACTGATTCTCTCTACCTTGCATTTTTTAGATACTTTTTTAAACCGGTTTTTTAACTACTATGTCCAACGTTTTGTATGTAAAATTGGGTGCTGAATCCGATAAAAATACGTGTGGAACCAGAAAACCAGTATATTTATAGTTACATAGGTAGTTTTGCCGAAAAACGTCAATTTTTGATCTCTTTTTTGCTTAAAGTTATTCTGGCGTTTTTAAAACAAAAAGTTGCAATGGTCGGTTCAATACACAATCAACTGGACATTCTGGGGAGCATATCAGCGGTAAAATCATCAAAATCAAATTTTCGAATCGAATCAAAAACTTTTTGAGTTTAAATATAATTAAAATATTAATTAAAATTTCGTTATTACTATGTAAAACTAAGGTCCCGTAATGCAACTGTGCAGTCAGAAATCAAATTTAATTGATTTCTTAAACACAAACTCGATTTTTTTCAAGTACTAAATTTTTTTTGACTGAAACCCATAAAATACTACTCAAACATACTACCTAACTAGTCACAACCAAATTATAAACCAAAATTCCCAAAAAACGGGCATCGCGGATTTTCGGCATGACCGACGAGGATAAGGATTCCCGTCAGCTCGCTCCTGGGACCAGGTAAACAGTATTTTGGAAAAACCAAACGACAATCCTTCGCAAAATGACGAGAGGAAAACACCAGTGCTCTTTTGCACTCGATACGACATTTCGTTTGGACGCCACCTAGTCGGAAATGTTTCAAGGATTCCGAATCTGCAATCAGATCGTGGTATCAGTTTGGGCCCGACGCATTCTTGATTCGAACCCCTGGTCCTCCATGGAAGATTTCTCAAAATGTAGTTTTTGAATTGAAAATACCTAGTCAGAAAAGACTCAAGGAGTCCAAATCTGCAATTAGTATTTGTCCATGATTCTTAGTTTTTGAGACAATCGAGATTCTTTAATTGGAGGTCGAGATGGAGTCAAAATGCGAAAGTCCGATTTCGAAGATTTTAAGAAAACGCCTAGTCAGAAATGACTCAAGGAGTCCAAATCTGCAAACAGAATTTGTCTACGATTCTTAGGTTTTGAGAAAGTCGAGATTCATATTTTGACTCCAATTGGGACCTTGAAATCGACAATGTTAATCTCGATTTTCTCAGAGTCCTTGGGAAATTTCTGACTAGGAGTATTCAATTTCTTCAAAAACCACATTTGGAAAAATCCTCTTTGGAGGACCCGGGGGTCGAAATCAACAACTCCGTCTAGCGTCCAAACGAAATGTCGTATCGAGTGCAAAAGAGCACTGGTGTTTTCCTCTCGTCATTTTGCGAAGGATTGTCGTTTGGTTTTTCCAAAATACTGTTTACCTGGTCCCAGGAGCGACTGACGGGAATCCTTATCCTCCGCCGGTCATCCGAAAATCCGCGATGCCCGTTATTGGAATTTTGGTTTATAATTTGGTTGTGACTAGTAGGCAGTATGTTTGAGTAGTATTTTCATGGGTTTTCAGTCAAAAAAAACTTAGTACATGAAAAAAATTATAAATCGAGTTTGTGTTTAAGAAATCGATTAAATTTGATTTCTGACTGCACAGTTGCATTACGGGACCTTAGTTTTACATAGTTATAACGAAATTTTAATAAATAGTTTAATTATATTTAAACTCAAATTGTGGAATGTGTCATAGAGTAGCTTTTTTTAAGGATATTTGAATCTATGAGCACGTTCTATCTTTTTGTATGATATTGGGTTTTGCTCGTGTGACAGCACTGACTTTCTGACTTTTGTTACTTTTGGGATCGTGATTATCTGTATCGGGGTTTGGTAGGATGCGTGTGAGCGGGTTTTTCCTAACTAATACATTTAGCAGTTAATTTCGGTTACTTCTATGGTTCTATCAATTAATCGGTCATTTATTTGTAATTGATAATTTATCGGTGATTTCTCGGAGTTGAATTAAAAGAATTTTTCATCGTTTAAACTCAAATTTAATTTTGTATGCATTATATACAAGAATTCTTAATGAGTTAATAATTAAACGTTTCGAAAGAGTGCATTTATTTTGATTACCATTCCGGCTCCAGTGTTCACTATCGGAATCAGTGCTTCTTCTTTCACTCCTCTAATTTTAGTCACCAGCCCAAGAACCAGTATAAATATACTAGCCATCAAATAAAACGGAATAAATTGACCTGAGAAAACAAATTTTTCAACTTGGTTTAGAATCTGCTGCTCCTTGTAAATACGGATGCTTTGTAGGTGAAAATGGGACTTGACGAGTTTGTCCCTCAACCATCCAAGCCAAATTTGAGCAAAATCACGTATGAAATTAGGAGTACAGTAGGTAAAGTTGTTGCAAACGGGGTAACAAAATTGCACACCATTTGATTAAAAATGTAGAATACCGTGAAAGGGAAACAATAGTAAACACCTTGGTTTAAATATTGCGAAGGCCAGTAAATGTGGCTATGTTTTAGCTGTAGAAACAATGACATGAAAGGTTGAACGTGGGCAAATATAACAGTTAATGCTGTGATACGCAGCAACATCCGTTCAAGGTATGATTTTTTTGCACCTTTTAGGTTTTCCTATAACTGCTTTCCACACGTCTATGTATACAGCTAGACGTGCAAAAAACCAAACCAAATATTCATAAATTATGTTACATAACACCAGTATTAATTTCTATATGAGTTTTCTAACCATGCATTTTCTTCCATGTGCTAACTAGCATATTAGCAAAATGAACGGTTTCCTCCTGCTTAATTGCCATAATTGTGGCAAGTATTCTACCATATGTTCGTGCCGCAAAGTGCTTGTAAAAGTAGTTTAACTCTTTTGTCAAATATTTTTCACTTGTCATGTTTCTCATAACGGTGACAATAAGTAAAAGATCCAACCAACAAAAAAATAAAACTCCAAACCAAACCAAGGTTCGTCTGTAGTTTGCTAGCTGTATCTTCCTCGTACGCTTGTCATAAACATATGGCCAAATATTATCGTCGTATTTAAAATTGGCTGAGCTATCCCAAATATAAACGCTATACTATGTTTGAAATAATTCAATACAAAAGCTTAAATAAATTGAAATAAAGCAACCCGCTTGATAGTGTTTACTGCTTGAAAAACACAGCAAAAACTTTTAACATTGGAATGATTGTAACTAATAAATTTTGTTGTTGTCATATGGTAAATTAAAAAACGGCTGAAAAATGAAGCGTGTGAGATAATACTCCGACTCCCATTTATTCACATAGATAACTCAAGGCAATCAGGTAAGAGATTAGATAAAGCAGCACAACTCGTGGTTTTAATTAAGGATCTGACAATAAGTAAAGAGATAAATTTTGATCGCTTGTAGTTAAGAGACCAAAGCGTTCATGGACTTCGAAAGTGTCGTATTCGAAAGACCATGCGATTGTGCGTGCCTAGTAAGCAAGCTAGATAAACTCAACATATTGGTATCTTCAATGTAAATCATTTTCTCTTGCAAGATCAAACGCAGCTTTTCACAAAAAATTTGACTTGTAATTGCTAAAATTTTAAAACCTGACTAAACACTATTAAAATTCATTGGATAATTCATTAATTTAAAGAGATTTGATTCATGTATGCTTCAAATATTGTATCTATCTCTATCCTGTAAGGCACAAGGGCAGTTGTAATTTTTTTACAATTTGGACATTTTTGTAAATTACAAAGTGTCAAAGTTTAAAAGAATATTACCAAGCAAATACGTCCGCGCCATGAATAGAGTTTTTTTTGGATGCCATTAGTAGTATGTGTCGACAACATCTTCAAATCATAACTAAATTCAGCCGTCGATGTCGATATAAAAAATTAGCCAAAAAATCGTTCTGTAGAATTTTGCATTTCTGTCTAGAACCTGGGTACGGCCAGTCGATTTTTTTGGACCAGGTAATGTCAATGAAGCCAGTGATATGTGCATCTTCCTAGAAGCGCTTGCTGTTTTCTCTATGCAGTAGTCTAAAAATTCGACCCCCAATTTTGGGCGGTTTTGAAAACCGAGTTCTTGACATGACTTTTTGCGCGGTGTGTATCGCAGCATGTAGCAACGTCAGACTTTAAAAGGTACAAGTTCCCTACACAGGTTGAGTTGGCGAATTAAAATAAGCCATCAATAATTTTTTAGGACCAATCAGTTTGTGCTGGTAAGCATTGGAAATTTGTCTCTTTACTTATTGTCACATCCTTAGATAACCCCATAATTGCCAGTCATGTGATCTATATGCATTCAAATGACGTAAATTCTCATCAATCACAGGTGGCGTAATATCCATCCAAAGCTCGTGATGTTTTTTATAAATTCAGTGCTGCTATTCTTATGCTATTCTTTAACTATCAAGATTTGTTCTGGTCGATGGTCAAATTGCAGTTGCTGGTGATTTTAAAGCCCGGTCAAAATGGAAAAGTACCTCTGAATAGCGGAGGAAAATCCAAATACGGACTGATAGAAAATAATGTTCACGTAAAAATAACTCTTATCCGGTTTCTCCAAAAGCATTTCTACCGACTAAATTTTGGACTCGGGTAATTCCTGCAGTAGGATTAGTTACCATTGTTTGCGTGGTTGCATTCGTATTTTCAGATCTAGTGGCAAAACCTTAATAGGCTCCGTCCACGTCAAAGTGAAAAGTCCATATTTTCAAGTGTGGTTAGCTAGACTCATATGTGTTCTATAAGAACCGCATAGTTGCAATTGGTAAAAATCTCGTTTTTCCGGAAAATCCCTCTGTGTGCATAGGTTTAATAGCAAAAATGAACTTAATTGAAGTTAAACAATTAGTCATATTTAGCAAAATTGGAGCAACTAAAGTAGCACAAACGTATCCTAAAACGAATGTAAATAAGTAGCTGAAGCCGACCAACAATTTTTTTTTGAAATTTTTTAATTTTGATAGTTTTTGCATGCTAATTTTAATTGCTTGTAGCTACCTTGCGCGCAGTTTAGGAGAAAATTCGAAATATAGAAAGTATAGTATAACACTTCAGGAAACCGATAGCGTTGGAACGAAATTTCCTAAATTGCGCTCAACAGAGATACAGCACTTAATTGTCAGAGCAATTAAATGGGCAGTTAACATGTATCTGCCCCTTTTGGCGGTTTCACAAAATGCGTTTGGAGCAGAAAAGAAATGTAGTTTTTTACCAAATAACTACCACAGGATGAAAAACTAATCGACAGCACTGGTCAATAATGGAGCAAAACACAATAAGTTTGTTTGCTTTTATATGCACAGCATCACATGAACAACCCCTTTTCATTCATGTACACTGCTACCTCATAAAAAGGGGCAACGTAGAACAGAAGTTGTGCGTACAGGACCAAAAATATGGAAATGAGATTTTTGTAACTTTCACGTGGACGAAGCCAATACCAATCGAAGGAAATCTTCAGGCTACTGCTGAATTGGAAGTAAGAGAGCTACGTGAGAAACACTAGACAAGGACGGAACTATCTAGCGTTTTATAAGATACCCTTTGCTCAACCACGGTAGGTCCTTAAAGATTTAGAACCCAGAGTGTAGCTGCTCTTGGCGAAGGTCTCAGCCCGCATGTTAATGTAGTTCCGCATGTCTCAAAGATTAAATGTCTCAGTTGTTTGACTGGGGGAAGAGATTGGCCTAAATTTATTGTACATGACCTCAGGGCAGAATAAATCTGCATTTCCATTTATATTTATATTAACGGCGGAGTAGTCTGGAAATAAAAATTTTG
>LJIJ01005288.1:0-12204 GCA_001718145.1 Orchesella cincta
TAGGGGTGTGACTGGACACAGTATAATGACTTTGGCAGTCTGTGCTGTATCTCAGGATAAATAACTTTTAGGAGAATTCAGATGGTGTGATAACCTTATGAGTGTCAAAAGGTCAATATCTTCTTGGGGATGATACTATATTGAGGGATATAGACCTTGATTGATTTACTGGTAAGTGTCAGCTTGTGTAATAATGATAGTTCTTGTTTCTGGGTTTGTCGGAGTGATGAGTTTAAACACGACGCAGCCAATTAAGAAATAATCATCAGCAATTAGATGCATGTTGAGTTTTTGTAGCGTTTCGGGTGTACTGGGGCGGTTCCAACGTAGGTAACCAAAAATCATTGGCTATTTAACCTGTTAGAAATAAAACCATTTTGACTGTCCATTTATGATAGATGTCCAGAGAGCGGATATTGTCTGATTTTTACAAAATACGGGCATTTTAAACAGGGCTACAGTGATGATGGTCGTCAGGTTTCTATACATCATGAGTAACGGTGGTGGTTTTGGGGTTCTGTACATGCGTTGTGTTGTTGTTTTTAGTTCGTGAAAGCTTTTTGTGTGGGTTGTGGTGGGGCTTTGGGGTCGAAACAATATTGAGAGAAGTTATTGTGCTTTACCTTCAGACCAGCAACACTTGAGCTTATATACAATAGGAGTAGATAGTTAAGTCAATTATATTGATAAGTTCATAAACAAGGAAAAATGATGAGGGTGTGTAAAGTAAAAAAGAAAATCCGCAAGTAGGGTATTCTAACAACGGCGTGCACAACTAAGTGTCCGAATCCATTGGTAGGGCCTTGATATAGTAGCTGATTTCTGACTTGTGTGAACGGTTATATTAAAATTTCCCTCGGTGAACTGAAAACTGTGTCATGATAAATAGTAGCAGTAGCAGTCAATTTTGACACGTGGACGTGTTGCTTCTTACCGACTGAATCTTTCTAATCGGTATGGCCAGATTCGAAAACACAACACTATTGCAAAATTGCTGTAAAGAATAAGAAAGTTTAAAAAGTAAAAGCTAAACATACTATAATTGCTGGCTTGTTTCTATATGGTGAAAGTTATATGGGCGGTTGGTCCGCTTGCGTGAATGACCATCCGCGTCGGGGGTTGGCACGTTAGTCCCTGTAGAAATTTTTTTTTTCAAAATAACGGGTTTAGGTGGGAAGGATTGTGTTAGCATAGCTCTCTTCAATGTCGAAGATATTTCCATACACCTTGTAGGTTTGAGGATGGATTTCAGGTGATGTAAGGGGCAGTAGACTAGTCAATAAGATCCATCCAAACCACACGAACAAACAAACACGATAAATCCGGGCCATACGTCGGGATTTGTTTTAGTCTGGTTTTGGTGTTGTGGGAGCTTTTGTTTCTTGTTTTTTGGTTTGGAGGGTGCAATCGTGGTGGGACTGTTTAGGATTGCAGCCAACCGACTGGTTTTCGGGTGTGATCAAGTTCGAAGAGTCTGTGGAGGTTGGCCGTCGAGTAGAGAGAAGCAAAATGGGCGTAGACATGAAGATTTTGGTGATTTCCGAAATGCCGTGGGGATTTCAAACAAAAGGGATGTGGAGCGGTGGGTGCCTGATTTCGTAGATAACAGGGATAGGGCAAGGTCGTAGAGTTTCTTCAAGTTCTAGGTCTAAAGAAAATGAGATTCCTCAGCGACTGGCTTGAGCGATATCTCTATTTGGACGTTATTAATGAATTGGGTGCAAGTGATAGAGCTAGACCAGGAGGGATATAAACAGGAGACTGTACATAGGGAAATAAGACCAGTAAGTCAGGTAAGATTTCTCCTTTTAATAAGACAAAAACCATTAGCACGGCTATATACGCATCTGCCTTGTACAGACATGTACTGAATACGCATTTGATGGCTTAAGTTTGCCAGCATAGAAGATCTCCAATAAATGCGTCTCAAAAATCTAAGAAAAAGGTTAGAAATGGCAGAGTACTTACAACTGATCAGTTACCATTCTACCTTCGCATTATTGGTTGTGTACTGTACTGTACGAACTGTACGGATAAGAGGATACCGTATGAGAGTACAACAGCATACTTTGATAGTACAATACTGTAACATTACATATAGGACTTTGATTACTATTATCAGCTGGTACTGTTATGAAGGTAGCCTTAAGTTTAGTAGTAAAAGAATGATTATAAGAACCCTACACAATGTAAAAATCAGTAGGTGTGTGAGAAACGCTATAACAAAGTCGAACGTACAAGCTTGAACAGTATAAAAACGTTCAATATCCTATCAATTACCGTTCTATAATTCACTTTTAGTATTAGCAGGAGCTCCCAACCGTTCAAAATCTCTATTTCTGAATTAGATAGAGACTTGCTCAAGCGAAGGAGCATCCCTGTAGCGCAATCACACAAGAGTAACAGTCCCGAGTGAGTAACAAACAAGCAAAACTAACAAGTGATGAGCTGATAGACACGAAATTACAACGAGGTGTTTGATATTGATGTATCCCGTTGGTCTGGTAGTTAGTAGCAATTGGATTGTAGAATTGCTGCGTTGGTGGGGGTCGCCACATTTCCATGAACACAGCTAAAACATACATATTACAATATTAACAAATTAAGTCTTAGTAGTTTTAGGCAATTATTAACATAGAGGTATTTGTATAAGTACGCGTGTAGTATATTTGAACTATTATAAATTATTGGGGATATTCTATCCCTCTATTCTTAATGACATTCATGTTCAACACGCTCTTTCTACTATGTCCTAACTAAACCACTCTTATGTCTCCTACTTTTGGTACCTCATTATCCTTCGGCGTCGGGTCACTGGCCGTCTGAGCATTGTAATAAAAGACCCTAGAAAAAATCCATAAACCCCTACCGCGTTGCACGGACAAACCGTCATACTTAATAATGCGCACCAACAGCAGGCGTTAGGCGTCGCCATGATACTTCATCTGGCAGAGCGATGAGTGGTTTTTTCCAAGTGCTAAGTGAGTTGATAAAAATTGGGCCCTTGTGTTTTGCTGTAGCTCCTTAGATATAGCACACGTGCGAAAGACTATTGTATTTTCACTGGTCGGAATGGGTTGAATGTAAACTTGTCCTCATGTAGAATCTCAAAAAAAAATTGAAGCAGGCCCAAAAGGGCCCATTTTAATCCAACTCACTTAAGATTGAAAAACATCCAAATCTCCGTCCCTGCCATTGAAGTATAGATGGAGCCTGAACTGCCGGCTGTTGGTGCCATATGGAAGAAGTAGTTGAGTTTGGGTGCACGCGTAGGGTTAGGTTTTAAGGTCTTTATTACGAGTGCCGAATAGGATAATGAGGATACAAAGTAGGATGGTTCATAAGGGTAGTAGAAAGAGGTGAACATGAATGTCCGCGAGGATAGAATCCCAATAATAAAAGTATCCAAATATAGCTACAGTATAACAAATATTTTAATAATGCGCTGCAAAAAGTTTTAATAGTAATGATAATATTTCGAGTTTTTAGGTGTTCAATGGAATGGGCGACAACCACAACTTACAAGCCAATTGCACCCACTACCAGACCAACAGGCGATAACAAACCCTCGTTGTAAATTTTCGGTCTATCACTTCAGCTTGTAGTTTTGCTGTTTGTATCGGTTTAACTTTGGATTGCGCGCTACAGGAAGTCTGCCTTCGCTTGAGCAAGTTCTATCTATTGAAATAGGAAGAGTTTTTTGAAAGGTGGAGCTTCTGCTAATACCTAAGAAGTGAATAGAACGGATTGATGGATATTGACGTTTTAACGTTCAAGCTTAGTCGTTCCGACTGTTGTTATAAGTTGTCTCACACATTACGATTTTTTACATGTGTGGTAATAATCATTTTATACAAATAAGAGCCTACCTTTCAAGTACGCCGATTCTACCTCTTTTTCTAGATTTTTGAGACGCAATTTGGATTCAGGGCAACCTGCGACTGTGTTGCAAGGGTCTGGTAAAGGAATTCTCCTGGTGGGATATTAAATGTCCAATAGAGAATTGTTCAAGGAACTCATTTAGAAATGCCTTATCAAATCAGGGTTTTTCCCAGATGTGGAAATCACCCAAATATGGTTGATTTACTGGTGCCTACATGCACCGAAATTCAAAATGGTATTGGAGATAGTCTGTAGAAGATTCATAAACGCGTTTGAAAATTTACAGGCAAATCGTGGAGGTCAGCAGACAACGATTTTAGAAAGAATAATATGTAGCTTTAAACTCTTCTTTTACAGACAATTTTGCTAGGTTTTCGAATCCTGGCCCACGCGATTGAAAGATTCACGTAAAGCACACGGTTAGCAAAATCTGGCTACTGTATATTTTCATCGCAAGTTCACGAGCGTTTAATAAAGTTAAGTCAGTCCAGTATGTCCACTGGATCGAGGTTGCAGGTTGCTAGATACCCCTAGATGCGGATTTTTTTTTACACACCCTCATATTTTTGTTTATGAATTAAGATATGTGACTTTAACTTTACTCTATGAAAGGTTTGGAGCAAATTCTCTAATATTGTTTGAAAGAGGCGTACTCATGATGTATACGAAAATAAAAAGCCATCATCACTTGAAAGCTTAAAATGCCCTATTAAAATAATAATAGACCTTCTCTCTGGGTTAATGGACATGGTTTTCAAATAACGGTAGCATATTATGGTTACGCAAATATAGAAGCGAAGCTGTTGATTATTTCTTATAATATAGAAATTTGCCGCCCGTGTGTAAATAAATCAGAACAGAACAGAACTAATCATTATTAAACAAAGCTGACACTTTACTAACAATCAATACTAATGCCTATATATCAGGTTTGAGTTTGACTTAGTTCGAATGTTTTAGAGTGGCTGAATAATACGTTCAGAAAGTGTGATAAAATTGTATATGTTATGGTAAGACAGTTTTGTTGTCAGAAACAACTGTGCCGGCGGGTTTGCTCTAGGGTACTTTGCGTCCAACGCTTTGCCACACGGGATCAATTTTGGCGTCCATCCCAGTAAACAATATTGTACAGTCTAAGAACGTTCTAAAAAGATAAACAAATGGACTATATTGGTCCCGTATAGCTGCGTTCCGATAGAACGTGTCTAGAACGGGTTAATAACGGTCCACTGCATGCATTTCTGCAGTGCTTCCATACTTTTCAGTTTCGTTCTAAGACCGTACCAGTGGTACCATCCACTTATCACAACGCCCAAAATTCAACTCCTGCTTACATATGTTATCCCAAACGCAAACCGCTCTTGAGTTTGTAAGTAGGTAAGCTCATACTCATCTAAAAAAACATTATGTGGTTGTGACTATCGTTTTAAATTAGTTTCAATGTAGACTGAATTTTGAGCCAATGTAGTAAGTTGAAAGCTAGAAAAGGTAATAATTTAGAACAGTTATTTTGTGTGTAATAGTTTGGACTTATAGTGTGGATAAATGGATTCAATATCTACTTCTAATTCATTTTAACAAATGTAGGTCAGCCAAAATTAAATTTTTGATAAGTTCTTCTCAATCTTAACCGTGCGTCAAGTGCAGTTTTCACAAGATGTGCCTGTCACTGTCGAAGACAGATGGGACTTGTTTTAGTTTAATTACACATGCGAAAATTTGTTAATTTTAATGTATTTTTTGAATTAGTAAATGTTATGTTCGTTATAAAAATTTTAAATTGTTGTTTTATGTTTGTAAACTGTTGTTTATATTTGTTTACATTACTAAATTGCATTACACGGCGATTCGTAGCACAGCAGTGCAGCATAAATCACGCAAACATGGTCCATTGTAAGAACCTAAGCAGTACGTTCACCGTTCCAGTGTGGGTTTGGTGGTACACCAAAGAACGTTCTTAGCACCATGCTGGCTGTGCCATTTTACCCGGCTCAGAACGTTCTTGGTTACCAGTTTAGACGTATATAGGACGGTACCAGTGGTACCAGCGTTATGTGTGTAGAACGTTCTTAGACTGTTTGTTGTTTATTGGGATCATACTTGCGTCATGTGTCATTTGCGTTCTAGGAAGATTTGCGTCCCATACTATTTGCGTTCTAGGAAATTCGCGTCCCGTGATATATGCGTCCGGAACTTTGCGTCTATACATGATGCGTTATAGGGTGTTTGCGTCCCGTATAATTTGCGTCCATACCATTGTTCAAAGAATATCTTATTGAAGTTGTAAAGCGTATTGCAACATGTATCTGACTTTTTATGAAATGCAAAATGGAGGGGTGGTTTTGTAGAATGCTCAATTTATCGAAATTATCAAACGGGAATGTTTTTAGGTAAATTTTTATAACAATATGTTTTAAACTTTCGTTTGCCTAATTTTTTAAATAACGTTTTTAAACAAATAGCAAGCAATTTTATTCGTGAATTAAATTACCATAAAATACGAATCCGATATTATCCACTTTGAAAAAAATCCAGAATGAAATGAACATTTATAAATCATATATTTGATTTGAGACATAATGTAGAATGCTGTGATTTTCTCAGAGCATGATAGCTCTCAATTTATTGTCGATCAAATTACAGATCGTTGTTCTTACATTATTATCATGTCAGCATTTAGCTGACACACATACTTTACATTCTTAATCATGATGTCATTATACCGCTACAATATGCTTACTAATAACAACATTGACATTACATTATATACATTATATCATATCGTTTGTGCATTATTGCATTATATATTATAACACCTTCCTCAAACGTCTATTGATCTACATGGACTACACGATGATGATGTTGACTTTGTTGTTGCTGCTCCTGTTGCAACTCCAAAACTTCAGATCGTGCTTTGCTCCTTCTTTCCTTCTTGAACTTGAAGATGCATGCTCCAACTATTACAGTTGAAAAGCAAAATATTATTATGCATAATATTATAATGGGCCAGACGGCGCTGGTTAAGTCGTTAAAACTTATTTCACCCTTTTCTAGTGCTGCTTCATTTGCAGTCCATTCCTCATCAAATTTTGTCGCTAATTTGTCCCATTTTACATGAGGATCCAAATGCCATCGCACTCGTTCCATAAATAATGGATCTTCTTGCTGCTGATATACAATGTTGAGGACAGATCCACGATATTCCACATTGTTTATCACAAATGTTGCAGTTAATGGCAGAGTAAAGACTTTGTTAGGGCAGCTCACATTACGCTTTCCTAGCATGTAGGTACTGTCCGGACAATATATGTAGTATTTATTGTCATATACCTTGACTTGTATAAAATCTTTCTCGTCTCCTGGCTGTGGCTCTACGCACACTTCTTTCTTGAAATAATCTCCATCCGCATTAAACGATAAAGAATGCTTGCATGACAGAGACGGCGATAATGGTAGTCTACCTACTGGTGCTCGTTCTGTATGTACTGCATAAATGCAATCTTCCTCATTTGACATTACAGCCACTTTTGGTCCAGTGTATGTCAAACTGCATGTTAAATTACGCTTTTTCAGCATAAGTGTAAATGGATCAGCATCCACCATCGTGAGGTTGTTATTTACCATGGGAAGTGAATATTCTATGCGAATCTTTTTCAAGTTTGTAGTCATACTACAGCTATGAAAAATTCCATACTTCACTGGACATTCATCTTTGCATGGCTGAGTGATGTTGAGGTAATCAAAAAATCTCTCATCCAACTCTCCAACTTTCCACTTAGCTCCCGATTCTTTCAGGACATTTCCTCCTTCCATCAGCTTGCCTATCACTGATGCAATTAGATAGCTCAACTGCACTGACTGACCTTTGAAGTCATTAAGATCTTCTTTTACCAGATCAAGCGTCTCGGCTATTTCTTCCAATTCTTTATGCAGTAACTCAGTTCTGTTATGGTTTGCAAATACTTTTCGTTCCAAATCATCTAACTTGTCTTCGAGTTTTTCTTCTGCATCCTGAAGTTTATGTATACTGTGTATCGCGTATCCTCCCATTGCTATACCAGGAACAAGTACAACAACAAACACGACTGCTAATACCACCAGTATGACAAATCTTTTCTTTCGGATTTTAAGTCCTATTCTGTGGTTGTGTACTTGCAGCGGGCATATTTTCTCAAGTTCATTAAGAAAGAGGATGTGATACTTTCTCTTCACATTCTTGCTTGTACAGCTTTATGACATTTTCAGGCAGTCCGTCAATAGGTAGTATTTCACATGGGGACACCAAGTTGATGCTTGCTTTGATTGTAGTATAGCCTTCTGTAACTGGATATGAGCTCCTTCTCCATAGTATAGCACTGCTGTACTATGTTTTTCTGCACATCCACCAGTAGCCATCATTACAATCATCATTAACATGAATGAGAATAACGCCTTTTTAGGAACAACAACTACGCTCTTCATCGTAGGTCTTTTCGTTGCTTTCCTATTTTCTTGAATCCCAAGCATGTCTCGTTTTTCTTGATATTTCTGTCTGACCACTGACTTGGTTAGCAAGTCAGCAGGCTGCTTCACATCAGGAAGATGCTCGAGTTTTATCACATTCGTTTTTATCAAGTGACGAATATAGTGCTCTTTCACTGAGATGTGTTTAGTCTTCGGATGGAATTCAGGATTATGTGCAAGCTTGATTGCACTTTGACTATCAGTATAGATTGTCATGGCTCCCTCCACATTAGTCTGAAGTTCACTATACAGCTGCAGCAGCCAGGTAGCTTCTTTCCCTGCTTCAGTCAATGCGACGTACTCTGCTTCAGTTGAGGACAGAGCAATGCATGTTTGTCGTTTGCTAAACCACGCAATCGGGGATCCATTGAAGAGAAACACACATCCAGTTGTACTCTTCCTGGAGTTTACATCTGATGCATAATCTGCATCGCAATATCCTTTTAATGCGTCTACCACATTAAAATCATGCGAATGACTTCTTTGTAAAGAATTCCCTTTTCTTTACTTGAGCTTAAGTACCTAAGTACATTTTTAGCAGCTTTCCAGTGACTCTCACCATAAGCTGTCAAAAAGCGTGATAATAGGATACTGCGTAAGCTATATCTGGTCGGGTGCATCTTGCAATGTACAGCAGAGCTCCAATTAGGTTGGGATACTCCAACAAATTTCCTGCCGTTAAACTCTCGGGTTGCAGCTGAAGTCCTGCTTGCATAGGACAGTCAACACCTTTGCAGTTTTCCATATTGAACCTCTTTAGAATGGTTTCTATATGATCCTTTTGATGTAAGAATATTCCCTTTTCATCAATCTGGATATTCATACCCAAGAACTTTTTCAGTGGCTGTCTTGTTAGTGAGAATTCATCCATGAGGGAAGCTAGTACAGCTTCCAGCACACTTTTGTGAAGGCCAACGATTAGTCCATCATCCACAAATACTGCAATGAAGGTTAGCTCACCATCAATGTGCCCTATGTACACACATGGGTCTGCACTAGTCTCGTGAAACCCCAAGGATTTCAATACAGCTCTCAGTTTTTTATACCAACTTCTTGGTGCTTGTCGTAAACCGTACAAGCCCTTGAGCAGTTGGCAGACTAAACCATATCCACTGTTAAAGTGTTCTGGCTGTTCCATATAAGTTTCTTCTTCCAATTCTGAGTTGAGAAACGCAGTTTCAACATCAAATTGAATCACATTATAGTTCTTGGCTGCGGCTAGTGCAAGCACTAATCTCACCGATTCATATCGTACAACAGGTGCAAATGTTTCTTCAAAATCTACACCTTCAACTTGGTTGAATCCTTTTACAACTAGCCTTGCTTTGAAGATGGTTTCACCAGTTAATGGATTAACCTTGGGCTTGTATACCCATCTGTTCTTCAACACTTTAGCGTGTGTGGGGCGTTTCACTAATTTCCAAGTGCCATTTTCTTGTTGTTTCTGCATCTCAGTTTCCATACCGGCTTGCCATTGGTCCCAGTGTTTTGAATTCATGGCTTCCTTAACTGAGCTGGGCTCTGGAATTTCTTCCTTTGAAACGAAGCTGGCTTGAAATCGTGCAGGAACCTTCCTTACACTTGCATCTCTCAACCGTGTTGCGATTGGACTATTCACTGGTACATTTACAGGTGGAACTACACAATCAGTGTCAGTTTCTTCTTCCACCTGCTCTGCCCAAGATTTCGGTTTTTCACCTTTTGGACTAGTGGGAGGACTTGAGAATAGTTCTTCATCTGAAGCATTTATTTCCAATGTTTCTTGATCATCTAGATTTTGCTCATCAACTTTTTCCTCCGTATCTGAGTTCTCAGTTTCAGTTTCCGGGTCACTAACCATATCATTCATGATAGTGATTTCTAGACTTTCAACTTCGTCATCGGATTCCTCTTGTGCTACGGTTCCATTTCTTCTTGGAAGGACAGGCATCAGGTCTTCCCTGAATGTCACATGCTTAGCTTGCTCAAGGTACTTCCCTTCGCTTGGGACCCAGAGCCTATAGTTTTTCGTCATAGAACTGTATCCAACGAGGATACATTCTCTGGTTTTTGAAGTCCACTTCTTCCTTTGGTCAGCAATGAGTGCATGGGCTTTACACCCAAATACCCTTACGTGGTGAAGTGACGGCTTCTTCTTGAAGACAAGTTCAAATGGTGTCTTCTCTTTGTTCTTCGTATTTAGTGTACGATTCAGAATGTAACATGCGGTTCCAACCGCATCATCCTCGCCAAGTGTTCCTCGCCAATCTGCGCTTCAATCATCATCGCAGTTGCTGCATCTTGTACTGTACGTACATCCCTTTCAATAAATCCATTTGAAGGGGGTGCATGGGGTGTACAAAACCATGCTGAATACCTTCTTTTGAGAAGTATTCTTTCAGTGAGGAGTTAACAAACTCCGTTCCATTGTCGGATCTAAACATTTTCAGTTTATTTCCTGTCTGAGTTCTCATGTAATTGAAGGCGTCTTTAAGGTTGCCAACAGGTTGTTTTTTTTTTGGAAGTACACTTGCCGGAAATTGGATCCTTCATCTTTTATCAAGAGGAAGTAACTGTTCCTTCTCAAGGAAACGTGATGTGAGTGCACGAGATCTGCGTGCAAACATTCTCCAGGCTTATAATTATCTTCTTTTCCAGAAGTGGAGTAAGTCTTCAGTGTTGATTTAGCCTCTATACAAGGTGAACATGTAATTGGAGAGAACTTCAGTCCTTCCAATCCATATGCTGCACCTTTTTGGGCAGTTTCTTTCAGTGACTTTGCATTTATGTGCGCAAGTCTTTCATGCCACCGTTCCGGAAGGATTGTCATGGCTGTTTCCTTTGAAACTGCTGGTCGGAAATTCATTATCTGGAATCTTCCTTCCATCTTTGCGGAGATTTCTGGCTTTTGATCTTTACTGAACATGACAATTCTTTTCTTAGAATTCTTGATCACATCGTAGCCTTTCTCCAGCATGATATTCTCCGAGAACAGGTTAGCCCCGCCTGGAATGTATTGAACATTTAATAGTTCAATCTCACACCATTTGTTGGCAATGAGTGCTTCTACTTTCACAGTCCCTGAGCCAAGAACTTTGGCATACGTTCCATCAGCAATCTGGACTTGCTGTGGGGTCTGGAACTCCTTGTAATTCACGAACCACTCAATTATTCCACAATGGTGCTGGCTTGCACCACTGTCGTTGTACCACACGTCATTACTTTCTCCAATGACGAATGCCCGGGTGACGGTGTGCTCATCATCGGGTTTTTTAGAACTTCGGCATTCAGACTTCCAATGTCCCTTCATGCCACACTTGTGACACTTGGTGTTCTTCTTCAGTTTTGCCAGTTCTTCTTTGGTCTTCTTTTCGGAGGACCGGACTTAAACGCTTTGGTTTGCGAGTCAACCGTTAAGGTTGAGCTAGCTTCACCATCTTCCAACTCCCAGATTTTCAGTCTGGAGAGGAGTAGTGCTGACGTTTGGCCTTTGACTTCCACCGAACGCCATGCTTCCCTGAATTGGCGGAAGCGGTCATCCATCATACTGGAGATGACTCTGGCAACTACTGCCTCGTCGTCAACGTGACCTTTAAGCTCCTTAGTTGAGCTGCAAGTGACTGGATCTGACACATCGCCTTGACTGGCGATTCCTTTGCATGAACAGAGTAGAACTGCTGCCATATTATCTGTTTGTTTTCGCCACTTGTACTTTCGTACATAGTGGCCAGTTTTGTCCAGACTTCCTGACAGCTTTCACAACTGGACACAGATTCCACCTGCTCATCAGTCATGCTCATCAACATTGCTGTGAGCGCTTCGCTGGATTTTTGGTCCCAG
>LJIJ01005289.1:0-12203 GCA_001718145.1 Orchesella cincta
TAATTCTGGTATTACATACTTACGTGTTATAGGGATGACATACTGAGAAACGTTTCTTAGTATACCACCCAACCCTCTTCCCCTTTGAAATACGTAATTGTAGCGAGGGTTAGGGCGTAATGCATTGTAATAATGCTCGTGATTAAACTCGTGAATTTGACGCATCTTGATGCTTGTACTGATCTATGTGGGAGCTATAGTGCAAATGATCCTAATTTCCGCATGCTGCTACATATATTGACAAAAAGGTGGTTTTGGCATCAGTTATAAAATGGACCAGATCAGAGCAAGCGGTGAGTACATTAATCCTCGCTCTACCATAAGCTTTGGTGGAGTAGATCGAATTAAACGCAAATATTCAAGTTTATCTCAAAGTCAAATTAAAAAATTCCTAGAGAGTCAAGAAGTATATACCAAAACAAGGAGCCTCCGACATGTTTTTAAAAGACGAAAGGTAATGGTTCCTTGTAAAAACTACCTTTGGCAGATTGACTTACTTGTTATTCCTAAGTATGCTAGGTACAACAAAGGGTATAATATCTTTTAAACTGTATTGATGCATTTTCACGATATGCATTCAGTGTTCCGGTTAAACAAAAAACAGGATTAGCTATTACGGACGCTTTTAAAAAATTATTGATAAAGGTTATGGTAAATGTAAATTCATTGAGTGCGACGATGGTACTGAATTCAAAAACAAAACGTTTTTATCGTTTCTAAAGAGTAAGGATATAACGTTATATTCAAATTTTTCGGATAAAAAAAGCTGCATGGTTGAACGATGGAACAGAACGCTCATGACTAGGATATATAAATATATGACAGCTTATAAAACAAAAACGTTTATAAATGCATTAGAAGATATCGTTAATTCATATAACCATTCTTTTCATCGAAGTATTAAGTGCTGTCCTGTTGAAATAACAGCACAGAATGAGTCAGCAGTATGGCGAACCTTGTACAAAAGTTTGTGGATGGATAAACAGCAATGTCAACCTACCTTGAAGGTAAATGACTTAGTACGAATCAAGAACTTGAAAGGTTCATTTGAAAAAGGATATGCACAAAGGTTTTCCGAAAAAATCTATAAAATTGTTCGTATTCTAATACAGTTCCATTTACATACAATTAGCAGACAGTGACGACATCCTCTTAGGATCCTTCTACAAGGAAGAACTTTCGAAAATAAGTTCTTCTAATCCTTATATACAATGTCGTTTTATCATTTTGTTTCGTCCAATGACTGCATGCAGTATTTTCCTAACAATACAGCATCTAATTTTAAAATTAAAATACCATTTAAAGTTTCAGGAAGCTTATATGAAGTAGCAGTTTTAAGAGCATATCTAAAAGATACGTCCTTTGTTTGAGACTTCAGAGGATTATTCGGTTCGAGTAATTAATGACGGAAAGTCTGAATTTTGGATATTCCTCGTAGAAAATATTTTTCGGTTCAAGATATTTATAACATTAGAGAAGAAATTCGGGAATACAATGAAACATTAGTATCAACTTCGATGAACTTGAAAATAGAGTTTGCCTTCGGACACTAAATTCAGAATTGGTTTTAAGTTCCAATCTTGCTCGTATCTTAGGGTTTAGTTCCTGCATATTTTCAAATGAGGTGTCATATAGTACGTACCCAGCAAATTTAGATAACATCGATAAATCGATTATTGTAAAAACCGACTTTACAAACACCCATCTTATTGGTAGAACTCCAGTACAGTTTATTGACATTTTAAATGCGAGTCATACATCTGAATTGAAAGAGACTGTGTACGCTAATCCTTTGTATTTTCAGTTAGACTCTACAAATACAGATATTTTTGGATTTGTTCTTACTAATCAAAATGGCAAAGAACTTATTCTTCAAAATGCTGTTACGAAATTCTTATTACATTTTCGTCATCAACGTCACTGACAATGCATATATCAGAAAGTTCAACAAATCATTTGTCATTGACAAATCTGCCACAGAAGAAATAAGACGGTAAAATATGGATAAGGATACAGTGTATGAAAAGGTATCGAACAACGAGCAAAGCTTTTTGATACAGTTCCTGCTGAAGTTTCATATTATTATGCTGAATATCAACCCCTATTGACGAGTTAAAGAACGACAAGAATGTGACTCTACATAAAGGTTTAGATATTGCAAACTATTACACTTCCAAGCCAAATTATTAATTATTGATGATCAGATGACTAGCTCTTCGCAATCTAAGCAAATTCAAGAATTATTTATACGTGGTGTACATCATTCTAATACATCTTTAATTCTTCTCACGCAAAATCTGTTCAATCAGGGGAAATTTGCACGTGATATGCGACTGAATACACATTACTTTGTTATTTTTAGATCTCCAACGTTCAATTCTCAATTTCTTGTTTGGGTCGACAAATTTTTCCACAATGTCCAACGTTTCTCCAGCAGCATATAAGGACGCTACATCCAAGAAGTATTCTTATTTTCCTGAACCTTCATCCTGAGTGTGAGGATAATCTGAGAGTTAGATCAAACATTCTTCCAGACGAATCTGAGTCGATATATATCCCAGCATGCGGTATGTTATAGAGTTTGAAGGCTATTCATTTAAAAGAGAAAATCAACATCATTTTGTGTTTAAAGAAGTGTGTGTACTTGAAGTCAAGTGGCAAATACCATTGGTTCCTTATAAAATCACCACACTCGTTTTTTAAATTAAACAAAAACGATCGAAAAATTGTGAGTTACAACGAAAGTAATCTTCATAGAATACGTTGGAACTGTGGCAAAGCAAATTTCAGTGTTTTTAAAAACCTTCTCAAAGAAATTAAAAGTGGTGATGAAATTTACACAAAAGGTTTACAAAAGAAACAAATTTTAGAAAGTTTAATTCCAAACGTGAATGTTCAAATTTGGAAGATTTAGGATGTTTGCCAATAGATCTTATTACATCTGAATGTCTTCCATGTGATTTAAAGTTCCACAAATACAGTTTGCATTGTGCCTTTCGGAAGGCCAAGTTTTTGCAAAGTTTCTCCATCGTCAATATGAGCCAAGTAATAACTAGGAATGTAAATTTTTTGGAAAGTCTTAAATCTGCTGAAAAATCAGAAATTCGAAACATACTTCTTTCTGCATCTGACGATAATATACTCGCACTTTCAGAAATCGTTTTAAATATTTTAAAAGGACATTTAGAAGTTGATTCAAAAGTACATAAAAAGCTTAAGCCACACTGTAACTTACTTCGAAAGTTGACAAAGAAGTCCATTTCTGGAAATACCAAGCGTAAGTACTTATTGAAAATTGCAAAAATAATTCCGTTTCTAATTACACCGTTTTATAATATATTCGGAAACTTTATTGTTGAAGCATTTTCAAATCCATAAAATGGCTAAAAGAATGAAACTAGTTAGCGAAAAAGAATATGAAGACATGCAAAGATATGTCCAAAAACCTATATCTATTACTGAAAATGTACTTGATAGGAATAAGTCTGTTGCAACAGATGTTCTTAAACGTGAGGATCTTCCAGATGATATTAAAATTCAGATTTATAGTAACCTTATGCAATCTGCTGCAAAACATTTAAAAACGCTTATGGATACACCACTTTTAGTTAAACAAGTTGATCACGAGTTTAATGACAATTCTTCCTTCCACAATACGTCAACGGATTTTGATTATACAAATGAGTCAACTTCAAACAATACGATAGAACTAGCTAGTTTGTCTCCTGAAGACTTACAGCTCGCTAATAAACTTCCACTTAAAAGTCAGAAAAAAGGCAAGGACATTATGTTAAGCTTAAAGGAGCGTCCAGATCTATTAAGTGGAATAAAAACAGGAGAAATGTCGTTCATGAATAGTCCATTTCTTTAAATCATAATGGAGTTTAATTTAGAAAATTATCCGTTAAATGTTGAAGATAGAAAATATAACCAAATCGTAAAAAAAGGTAAATTGTATCTCAAATGTGAGAAGTATATTAAGTGGATATGGTCAAGATATGGAAGTCCATGTTTGCTTCGTACACCAACTGAATTGTTTTCTGAGAATCTGTGGTATGTTCCAAACAACTACGTAGCGTCAATGCAAAATTTAAAACAAATTAAACACTGTGAGAGTCAGAAATTTTAAGTGTTCTTAGTCAAAATGCTTGGTATGACATTTCTAATGAATGGCGAAAAGAAACGTCTCTCGAAAGTTTAAACTGTCTTAGGCTTTTGATTTATCAACACAGAAAGTATGAAGTTGTTTTATGCGGCAAAGATGTAATTTGTTATGAAAAGAAATTAGAACGCTATAAGCGTAGAAAGATTCGAGAACTTAAAAGAATGTGGAGCTCAAAAATTTATTTTGAAATGATTGAAGATAGCTTTCTTAATCACAAATGGGTTGATTTCTGGTCAACTGCTAACAGTGTTAGGAACTTGCAAAGAATTTTTAATGTTCATGTTAGTGTTTATGAAGGAAAGATGGATGCAGTCGATGCTTTTGTGTCTTGGAATCTAGCACGTAAACTATCTTGTAAACATGATGAAGTTGGTATACAAAACTTCCTAGACCGTAACTGGGCATTAGGTTTAAGTGGACCAGTCCAGTACTGTGTATCGCTTACTAAATCAGCAATGGGTATCAAATCTTTAGACGAACTTGTATAACAATGTTTTACTGTGTCAAATAAAAGTTTACGTATTCATCTTGAACGTTATGTGTTATTTTTGTAAACTGTTCACATAAACGCATTCATATTTTATTCTTGCAGCACTTGCTTTACTTTTATTGCTTGGGAATCAGAAACGCGATATTTGGCAGGTGGTTTTGTGATTTTAATTTTATGATTTATTTTATACAGGGAAAGGACATCATGTATTATCCATTCCTTTTGTAAATCTTTCATTTCCAACTCATTATTCTTGAGTGATACAGTATGGTGGTGATGTTATCTGTTTCTTCATGCCCGGAGCCTGATGTCACAGCATTAACATTCTCTAATTACTTATTCTCTAATTTGAAAATCAAAAGTTCATTCAAAAACTGGTTTGTTCAATGTAAGAACAATCAGGCTAATTTTTGAGCGTTCAATGTAAGAACGGGTCTTTAATAACACACAAACAAAGCTTACTAATCTTCGTACAAACAATTATCCAATAATTATACAAATTCCAGAAATCTCTCTCGGTGAATTTTGCTTCGTCATTCCAGAAACATGCTTTTAGGCTGAGGTTGATTTCGGTGGACATGGTTAGCAAATGCCGAAACTCGACGATGCATTCAGGTAAATATTTACAAGTTTGATGCTTAAAATGTTTCTGATATCCCAAAGAACGTCCAATTGCTTTGTTGCAATGCTTGCTGCTTTAAACTTGTAAATTTAAGTTTTCACATGTTTAACCCTGGTAGATGTTGAGAAATTGCATCCATGTATATAAGAAACATTCATGCAAAGTCAGCCATTAGGACTCCGGGCTAATGGTTGACTTTGTACATCATCACCCATTTTCTCTATTTCCTACTAAAAACCACGCTAAGCTTTAGAACTTAGCCCTGATTGTTTCATAAACATTGTCAGCTCAAACTCTGAGCCAGGGCCGATCGTTCCACTTGTTGGCTCTATAAGCCCCGAAAATTCCACAAAAACAACTTTCTCCATTTACCAAGTTAGCCATAGAAATGTTTCCTTGGACGAAGAACCTAATGCCGAGGAGAGAAATCTTCCCTAAAAGAAAGCTACCACCGATTCCCAACAGGTTTAGAAACCCATGTATTATTTTATGCTGACACCCCCAATTTAATGACACCGTTACTACAATTCAGCAATCCGGATTTGGGACTTCTGACCACACCCTTTTCTTCATCCAAGTTTCCAGCTTTCTCTTCTCGAATGAGCAAATATCAAAATTTGCAGCTCTCCATCAATTCACCTCAAATACATTCCACACAAACGTGATTTTCACCGTCCCAAATTCTCCTCTATTAGGAATCCATTGCTATTTCTGTCTCCCCTATCCAACCCGCCTTCACTTTATGAATTCGTCTGCATTCAAGTCCCATTTGGATTTGATAGTTTCTCAGCACCTCAATGGGAACGGGCATCAGAGGCACATGCTTGTGGAGTCGGCTATTGGCGCACTGGATGTTGACGACTGTTTCAAAATCGATCCTAAATCTGCTACCAAGAATAGACAACATTTCTACAAACAGTTGCAAAAGCTCTGTATTCCACCTCAAACAACTTTGTACTTGGTTAGCCAATTGGCTGTCAATGCGACTTTTGTTCTTAACGAGAGATTGGTTCCAAATGAAAATTGATGACATGAACTGGTTCATTCATATACGGTATGGGGAAACAATTTTGCAGTCAATACCAAATGAGTTCGTAGTCACCCGCGCTCCATTTTAATTATGAATAAAAATGATGCCAACTTCTGCTTGTCTCCCAATTCAGTCATTGTCTGAAAATTTGGAGTACGTAACTCATTACCGTGTTTGAATATTCCACCTTGCTGCTGCTCATAACACTTTTGTTGTATGCAATGATTTACAAAAGCATCTTGCGTGGTTTCTCTCTTGTGGCCACTTTTCTTGCTAAGTTGTTGGTATTCTCATCCGCGAAAATTGGTTGCTATCTACTTCACATCCATGATATTTCTCTCAACGTTTATCAAAGCATTATTTCCTCCGAATCCGTCCAACCTGCCGAGTTTCCGTCTTTGGTAACGCTATACCGACGAGGATATAAGCTGTGGAATCCTCTCAAAACGTTACATAAGTTTACCGCAGGATCTGTGCGTAAAAAAGCCATTGCAGATATGGCAGAAAACTTAATGGGTAACGAAATGTTTGATAATGAGGCAAGCTTGCAATATAATTTGAAAAAACTATCGCCTGGTCTTATGATGGAGATGGCAAGACCATTCACGAAGTTCCGCTTTCCAATCCTACCCAATTGGTTGGCGATTTGTCCAAACTCAAGCTATGTACAGTGGACCCTACGTCAACAATTGTTTGGAAGCGTTGGAACAGAGAAAGTAATGTATGCGGGGGAAGCCCATGCCTGCAAGCTGTTTGAGCTTGGTGATGTTGTCTCAGAGAAATCCGTGTTTACTCTGAGGCTTTGGTCCTACATGTCTTACAGGGTGCTATACTCTTGAACAGATTGATTGAAACTGGGATTCCAGTACGGTTTGAAAAACTGTTCAAAGTAGCCCAAGGAAATGGGAGTTCGCATGAGCTCGTTGTGACTGTGGCGGGTACTGCCATCGAACCAAAACCAATAGGGCTCAAGTCTGCAGGGGAATTAGCATTTTGGCTTTGTTCGTGTTGGGTGCACTGGTGTTCAGTATTTATTTTGGCCCTCAATTGGTATGTAGTGTGGGGCGGGCTGTTTTAAATATTTTCTTGCTATGGGCTATACTACTAAAACTAGAGAGAAGCTCATGCCATGTCAGGTAGACTTTCGTGCGTGTCATGTCATGTAAATAGCACGTGTATTCCTTTTGTATTAGTTTTAAAATATGTTTATATTTATAAATGAGATTTCTGCATTGTTTTATTCCTCAATTTTAATTGTATTTGTAGTGTTCTGTTTGGTATTTATATTGTAGGACACAACGAAGCATAATTTGTGAAAATATAGAAAAAATAATCGGATTATTGATTTAATTTAAGTATTTAATTTGTCGCCTGATTTTAATGACTAAAGATTAACTAATCCGATTAGTTTATCTCACAGTTGATTATTTTTTCAAACATGACTAGAATAATTCATTAATAATTTTAAGTTTATCTTAATTTTCGTGTGACACGCTCTCTAGATCTGCTTAAATGAACGATTTCAAAAAATTACCGTAAAGCGTTAATATGTAGATTCTTTCTTGCCATTTTGACAAATTCATTTTGACAATGAATTTGATTTGATTTAAATCAACACTAGAATATGAACGAAGATTTACAATAGGAAGTGTAATGGCAAGGAAACACGGGTTACGGAAAGACAGAACAAAGTGAAAATGCAGGAGTTTTGGATCTGTTTTTATACGCCTATATCAAACAATTCGTCGTTCGAGAAGAGAACAACGACGCGCTAACTCGTTCACAAAAAATTCAATCAATATTCTGATATTAATCATTAGATTTCCAGTTGAGATCGATTTCTAATGAATATAGATTAAGTCGCTTGTAAGAATTCATCAGATTAATTGATTACTGATTAATTTTAGAAACTGTTCATCTTCAGATTACTAATTAAAGATTAAATTAATCAATCTATCCGATTATTAGGTTAGATTACCCAATCAACTGATTACCCACCCTTGGGTTCATATTATTAATGATGCACGTGTTAACAAAATGTTTACATGATCATAAAATTCCTGTACATCAATTCATTTCTTGTTCATGTGAAAAATTCATGTTCACGTCTCCAAATTGAACTCAAACTGTGGATGGAATTAGTTTATTGAACGATGAAGCTGGGTTTGGACAACTGGATTTGTGGTGCATTTCGATTAATAAATTCGTTTTTATTTTAAAACCACCGCTTTTAATTTAACTGTAATAACGACTTTTAACAAACATTTAAGATAATGTTTGAAAGGGGTACAGTTAATTTACGCTGCATCCTTGTTACACTTATAGTTTTAGCGTGAGTGGGACGTTCGCAAAAACGCGTAAAAATTCTTTAGCCAAAATGTATTGGTAGTACTCCTGTAAAGAGTATTTCTATAAAATATCTATTACAAATGCTCCAGGTCAGCAATCATAGAAGCCACGCCAAGTGAGATATTCCAACTCCGTGAGTTGTGACGTTTGTCAAATTTGAGTTTCGAAGGATTACTGCGAAATTCTACTTTCCTAATAAAATGGACGTGTAGAATCTTCCACTCGGAATGCTGTATCTTAAAATTATAAATGTACAACTTATAAGCACCATGTGAGACAAACAGAAATAGATACGCAAACCTCAACTGAAATTTAAGCAGAAGAATCATTTAACGGTTCTCTAAGTCGGACAGTTTTTTGCTAAATTTACCATTTTCCATTGTGGCTGCTTTTGAGTTTTTTTCAATTTTGAGTTTGTTCCGACATCTATCAGCATGCCTCTATTCTTGCCGTTTTCTACTCAATGTCCAATGAAAAATAAAGAATTTAACAACCAGAAGTACTTGAAACGATAGTTTAAAGTAGCTCTTTGCAGTTAGTTTTGTTGACTGCTTAAACGTTGTTACGGATCTGATGAGAAAGAGTATCAAATAAATCCATGCAAATGCTAGCATTCCGAAACGCAGAACTTCTGCAAAATAAAGGGAAATAAAATGTTAATTTAGAATTTTGAATGATAAATCTTGATGAAATATTGTTAACCTGAAACATATTCGTTTTTAGGGCGCATCCTCTATTTCTTATAGAAGTCGGTCTGAACGGCAAAAAAAGGGAGTAGTACCCACAATTTGTCCACCATTTTAAGGGCAAAATCTGCTAGATTGTGACTTTATCGCGGAGTTGTAATACGTGGGTATTTTCATAAAGGCTGCACCAATTTTGTTTTGCTGTCTTTTCAAAACCACTCAACATATTTTTTCGATTTTTTCTACATAATTTCCCATGGCTCTTACACACATTTTCCACCTGTCTTTTAGAACAGAAATGATTGTGGAGAAGAATAAGACGTCTCGAAGTCCAATCCATGACATTCCATTTTTTTCAGATGGTTATTTGTGTAAAACCTTCCCCACTCGTACAATTTTTCAATTTGGAAAATAAATGTAGTGAGATTGAACAGGTTAGGGTTGCAATAAGAGTGCAACAGGAGAATAAACCCGACAATTCGAGATGTAGCGATGTACCTTTAGCGGATGTACCTTGGGAATGGATAAAAATGGTTATTAGCGAAATTTTCAATAGACTAGCTGTCGAATGATACAGGCTGTGGCAGCCTATTTGAAACACTCTTTGTTTGATGATATCTCTGCCCGCGCTTAACTTAGGTGGGCAGTGAGTACCGCATATGAAAGGTAGGACGTTTTTTCATAGATGAGCAAAAGGTTTTAACCGAAAATCTTAAAACACCGAAGAAATAGGGGAAAGAAATGAACTATGTCATTTGGGCACTTTCCAAGCATCAAAAGTCACTGAATGACAAGAATAAGGCATTTTAGGAGCCCGGTCATGATGTGTCTAGAATTACTACTAGTTGTAGTATTCATATCAGCTGAAAAAGGGTTGAAGCAAGAGCAACAGGCAGAATGACACCATCAAAAAGAAAATGAGGATTTCCGGTCTGGTGGAGAAAGTCGACGCATTGACCACAAATATATGATCGAGAGTTGCTTAAACGATGATATGTGTGTCCTACAACTGTAAGAAGGCTCGTTCATAAAGATTTAGACAGGAAGACCCACCAGAAAAGGACTTTTCATGAGCTCAAGCCATCCCACAAGCAAAACCGGAAGTGAAATTGGTAAAAGCTCTACGGAAGCCACACGCCTAAAGGAAAATCCAATTTTATTGTCACGTTGGATTCAGCACTATTTTTTCTACCTTATAGCGGAGGGACTTGCTGAAAAAGCTATAAATAGGACCCCAGTTAAGTTTGTGAAGAACGTGTCTCCAAAGCACGAAAAGTTCCGTTAAAAATTTATGGTGGTTGGGGCATACAGAACCAACTAAGTAAAACCATTGCTCAGGTCTTCAAAATCGTCAATATAACAGTCAAGTATTATGTGCAGAAGGTTTAAAACCTTTACTTGAGGTCTGCACTCCAAGCTTTCAGGAGAAAACACCTGAAACGTATTTGTTCAGAGTGATGTGGCTATTTCAGACACTGCTAGATTGACAGCCCAGCACGCTGGCGAAAAAAAGTTCAGGATAACCTTCATAACTAAGAGCCAGATACCCGTGAAGTCCTTTGACGCTAATTTGATGGACTTCTTTACCTTTGGTTATTCAAAAATGCGACCGTTTCGAAGGGAATCATCAATTTTAGATGGCCTTTGGAAACGACTGAAAAGTGAATGGAACAATGTGATCCCTGAAAGGCTGGAACCCTGATGAAATGATGGAAACTTTGGCATCGAGCCGACGTAAAAACGGATGGGGAACAAGATGCACAAAGCCAAATAATTCATAAAAGCTTAATTAAGAATTTATAACAAAATATGTACTGTTTCAAATAGGCTGCCACACCCTGTAAAACCGGTAATGCTGATCATTGAAAATTAACAATAGAATGCACACAACTATTGTGTAATAAACACAGATGACACAAAATAGTATTTAAAGCTGAACTTAATAAATAAGGAAGTCAACCCAGGTGATACCATTCCCAACCAGATACTTTCCTCCATTCTTCTTCAAATCAGATTCAATCACGGAATAGTATCTGGGAATAGTTTTCTCTAGCCACTTGGTCTTCATTTCCAGTGTTGTCTTTGCATCTTTTTCCCACATCAGCTCCGTTTCTACTCAATGGAACAAAACAGGCAAGAAAAAATTAATTCCGACACAGTTTAACCCTTTTAAACGGAGCAATGACACAATTACATCTGTACTATTGTGTCATCCAATCTACTCGCGAAGTAAAACAAAGATAATCGCTTCCTATCTGCTCAATTACCTATTAAAGAAAACTGTCAAGTCTATTAAAACATTGTCTAAGATTAACTATATTGAATACTTTAACTTCGAGCCTATAAAAATCAATAAAACTAATTTATTGAAGATACAATTCTATTTTTACGCGTGCTCCAACACTTATACCTTTGTTATCCCAATTACTCGCAACGGGAAAATGGTAAATAAAAAGTTCTCCTAGACAGTTTCACACTGTTAATGGTTACAATGACAATGTAATAGCTGAGCTGAAGTGTTTTGTTTGTTAGTTCAAGCCCCAGGGAAGCATTCTAATGATTGTAACTTGCTAGAATGCGCATAGATTTGTATTATTTCATTTGTCTCCCTATATTATCTTGTAAAAATGTACTAGTGAAAACATTCGCATATCATCTCTTTCTTCTCTGAAACTCATTGTCTTAACAAATAACAGATTCCGTTAACTTTCCCAAAATTATCTTGAAATAAAATAGTATTAGCAAAATATTTCAGCTATTAGTTTTGTAACCTGTTTGCGATTACAAAGGATCATGCTAGTTCTAACTAATCTGATTACGACATTTCCGTTGAATGCTAAATAGAAACTCTACTCGAACTA
>LJIJ01005290.1:0-12202 GCA_001718145.1 Orchesella cincta
AAACGAGAATGTAAGTTGTAATTACTGATAAGTAAAGGTTCTGAGCATGAGGCATCAATATATATGAACTGACGTCAATAAATCATTTTTATCCTGCATACCCAAAATTCCCAATACAAAAAACACTTTTCTTTCAATGTTTTATGACGTTTTATAAAATAAAATGAGATCACTTGTTTTTACTTTCCGACTAAACCAATCCAGTATTCACTTATTTTAAATGCGTCATGAACTCATGACCCATGTTGCTCAAGAAAGCAAACAGTCGAACTGTCTAAAACCACCTCATATTTATCAGAACACCAAAAATATTATTCATCGTTGCAGCTGCAAGCAAACTATTAAAACTTTCCATTACACTTTCAGAAAGCATGACGTTAGTTCAAGGTAAACTGAGGAACCAAACATATATATGTAATAATTTGTATTCCTTCGTTTTTGACCTTTTGATCACTTTCAAGAAGATATCAAAGGCTGCATTGATTGGGAGTATTTGTTAAAAGCAACTTTCATCCCGAAAAAATAAGCTTTTTGGTTCCTATATATTCCAGCGTTCTCCAGGAATTCACATTCATTCAATTCTTGTCACTGAAGTGAGAACATTCCAAAGCCTTTTACAATGTTACCAAAACTCATCCTTTTTCATTATCCTCGGTTTTGTCTTGCAGCAACCACTTGCTATGCATGGGACGAAATCGAGTTTGCTAACCTTTCGAAAGTCTTTTTAACCGTGTTAAATATGGGTCACCCTGCAGTATTCAGATATAAACCATGCAGATTGTGATTTTGGTTTTTGGTGTTACAATGGCACTTGCCAATGTCCTCATCCAGAAGCATCCATTTATACGGCAGGGAATTCTGAACCGTGCAAAATAAAGGCTGGAAAACGGTGCATTGATAAATATGAGAACTACAATGGTCGCACTGGAGTTCAGACGTTCATCCGGGAAATTGTTTGCGTCGATAATGCGGAATGCCTGCCCCCAGGATTTTGTAGCTGCCTTCCCGGATTCCATATGGTGGACGATGGGACATGCTTAAGAAAAGGGGATATTGGGGAAACCTGCAACTCCGACGTCGATTGCAACAATGAAAAATACTTAACTTGCGGGGAAATCAATGGACACAAAATATGCATCTGCCCAAACAACCCCAATCCATCAATCATTTGGTACCAGTGTGCGACTCCTCTCTCTTAGAATTGTAGCAGTGATGGAGTAAAATGCGTCCGAAATGCGAACTGTAAGGATGGAACGTGCGAATGTAAATCCGGCTACATGAGATCTAAAACAGGCTTTTGTCAAATAAATGGATTCTCAAACTTCAATGAGACTTGTGAGACTGATGGCGACTGTCACAGTGATGACAACAGATTCGCCCTTATTTGCAATTCGAATGGACGTTGTGATTGTAGAGGAAGTAGACCATTTTCAGCAAACGAGAAGGTTACAAGCGCGGTGGTGTTTGCGTGCAGGTATTTGGTGGAAAGTGTTACTCCGATGAAGACTGTGATAAGAACTTTGAATGCAATGGACGTAGTGATCGCTGCCTCTGCAAAGATTTGCATACTGTGAACTATGATGGCAATTGCGAGCGGAATTTATAAAATTCATTATTTTTGAAGAGCTAAAAATGCATTTTTTTCTGATTTATTGATTGATTTTGTTTCTGATTTATCAAAAATATCTCTAACTAATTTTAAGCAAATTCATTTGACATTATTCATTATTATTCTGAATCCGGGTCTTACAAATAACTGACGTAATAATTAGCATTGGAATATAATATATTAAAAATGTTTCTCATACAAAGTCTGTTTTAAAATAATTTTACCCTTTTTGTACAATCATTTATTTGTAATTATGCTGTCGAAGCATCGTGCCTATGCAAACAAAAACCCAAACAAATAAATATGATTGCACTCACCAAACATCCTACTTGTGTTTTCAGCATTTCATTTTGTAATCAGGCAGACGCATAATCGCCGCTTTCATGAAATTTGGTTTATCTCCACATTTGAACAAGCAAGTTATCGGTTGACATTTGATTTTGAAGTCTCATGAAGAAACATTCATGTTCGATGTAAAAACTACACTTCATTCATTCGATAATGTATCTATGAAAGAATGGTGTCCAATTGAGTTTTATCAATATAAAACATTAACAGTAATCCTATTTTTACAGGATGCATGGGCTACGAAACAAAATATCAGCGTTTCTCAAAAATTTTTGGTCTTACAAACCACTCCAACAATATTATTTGCCTACATTAATCACTTACAATTGGAGTGTTTTGTAAGACCAAAAAATTTGAGAACGCCTGATATTTTGTTTTCGTTAGCCATGCATCCTGTAAAAATAGGTTTACAGTTAATGTTTTATATTGATAAAACTCAAACTGGACACCATTCTTTCATAGATACATTATCGAATGAATGAAGTGTAGTTTTTACATCATAGAGACAGACATAATGTTTCTTCATGAGTCTTCAAATCAAACGTCAACGATAACTTGCTTGTTCAAATGTGGAGATAAAACTAAACTAAATTTCATGAAAGCGGATATAATGCGGCTGCCTGATTACAAAAATGAGATGCTGAAAACACAAGTAGGATGCTTCGTGAGTGCGATCATATTTGTTTGTTTGGGTTTCTGTTTGCATAGGCAATGCTTCTTCAGCATAATTACAAAATAAATGATTGTACAAAAAGGGTACATTTTAAAACAGACTTTGTATGAGAATCATTTTTAATATATTATACTCCAATGTTAATTATTACGTCAGTTATTTGTAAGGCCCGGATTCAGAATAATAATGAATAATGTCAAATAATTTGGCATAAATTTAGTTAGATACATTTTTGATAAATCAGAAACAAAATAAAAATGAAAAAGAGCAACTTGAAATCAGAAAAAATTGCATTTTTAGATCTACATGAATAATGAATTTTACAAATTCCGCACGCAATTGCCATCATAGTTCACACTATACAAATCTTTGCAGAGGCAGCGACCACTACGTCCATTGCATTCAAAGTTCTTATCACAGTCTTCATCGGAGTAACACTTTCCACCAAATGCCTGCACGCAAACACCACCGCGCTTGTAACCTTCTCGTTTGCTGAAAACGGGTCTACTTCCGCTACAATCACAACGGCCATTCGAATTGCAAATAAGGGCGAGTCCATTGTCATCACTGTGGCAGTCGTTATCAGTCTTACAAGTCTCATTGAAATTTGAGAATCCTTTTTGACAAAATCCTGTTTTAGATTCCTTGTAGCCCGACTTACACTCACATGTTCCATCCACACAGTTCGCATTTCGGATGCATTTCACTCCATCACTGCTACAATTCTCGAACAGATAAGTCGCACACTGGTACCAAAGGATTGACGGATCAGGGTTGCTTGGACAGATGCATATTTTGCGCCCATACATTTCCCCGCAAGCCAAGTATTTTTCAGTGTTACAATCAACGTCGGAGTTGCAGGTTTCCAAAGTATCCCTTTTTCTTACGCATGTCCCATCGTCCATCGTATGGAATCCAGGAAGGCAGCTACAAAACCCAGGAGGCTGGCATTCCGCATTATCGACGCAAACAAATTCCTTAATGATCGTTTGAAATCCAGTGCGACCATTGTAGTTCACATATTTTTCCATGCACTGTTCTCCAACCTTTATTTTGCACGGTTGCCAATTCCCTGCCGTATAAATGCAGGGAGAACCGTATCCAACACGGTTAAAAAGACTTTCGAAAGGGTTAGCAAATTCTATTTCGTCAAATTCAGAGCAAGTTATTGCAGCAAGGCAATAACCGAGGATAATGAAACTCAGGAAGAACTTTGGATACATTGTAAAATGCTTTGGAATGTTCTAAGTTGAGTGACAAGAATTGAATGAATGTGACTTCTTTCGAGAACGCTAGAATATATAGGAACCAAAAAGTACCTTATTTTCCAGTATGAAAGTTGCCTTTAAGAAATACTCCCAATCAATGCAGCCTTTGGTATCTTACAGAAAGGAACAAAAGGCCAATAACGAAAGAATTTGTTCATATGCTTGCAGCTCCAACGATGAATACTATTTTTGGTGTTCTGATAAATAGGAGGTGGTTTTAGGCAGTTCGACTGTTTGCTTTCTTGAGCATCATGGGTCGTGTGTTCATGACGCATTTAAGATAAGTGAATACCGGATTGGTTCAGTCTGAAAGTAAACCCAAGGGATTTCGTTTCATTTTATAAAACGTCAGAAAACATGAAAAGAAAATTATTTTTAGATTGGAAATTTTCGTTGTGCAGGATAACAATGATTTGTTGACGTCAGTTTATTTATTAATGACTCATGCTCCGAACCTTTTCTTATAAGTAATTAAAACTTTTTATTCTTTGTTGTTGCTACTTTGATTGCTTTAGGAGTTATTTTTTTATACTATTTAAATTCATGACGACTTGTTAACACATGTTTTGTTATCAGACACAAGTAGTGACAGGATGCTTTATGTTTATACGGTTCTTGGTCTTCCTTTGTATTGCAGACGAGAAGAAAATAAGACTCATTCATTATTATTCAAAAAATATTCATTACATATTTCAATACAGTTTATGTGTCAATGACTCATGCTCCGAACCTTTTGTTATAAATCAGTAATTAAAATGTATATTCTCGTTTTCAACTGTGATTCACTGGGTTGTTTTTTATTCGTAAACTAATGATCGCATTGTGAAAAATTACAAAAAAGTGTTCACAAAAAAATTGTGTTTTTTAAAATCATATATAATGTACATATTAAGTATACAATATAAATGAGAAAACTCATTTAAATAAACCAACGTGAAATGTTTAATTTATATTGAAGCATATAGTAGGTAAACGTCTGAAGACTGCAAACAGTCCTGCCCGCTGTCCCCCTATTGTTTTAGTGGTGGTTTGCTGGCTCCATCAGTTTCAATCTCCCCTTTTTTTGCTTTTGAAATTCCATTGTGAAATGCAATTCGAATTTCAGGTTATAATTTCTGTCATCCAGCTCACACAAGGAGCCAATGCGTCCACGGCATTTTCTCAACTCAGCATCGTACTCATCATCAAAATTTTCTTATTGGCATGCTCCATTGACACAACTGAGCGATAGGATCACATTGCCCCGCCTGATTAGAAGTTTGGTTTCCATCGATATTCTTGACAACGTTTGCATACTCGCATGCCTGTCCAAAGGTCAACTTACAGACGAAGTCAACTGGAACGTTGAGCCCTCGTTGCAAATACATTTTCCAACATCATTATCTCCATCCTCCGGACGTTCACAGTGGGTTATTGACACAAAGGGCGGATTTGTCGTGCACTCTTCAGGATTTTTAAATTTTATGGTTAGCCCTAAAACATACTTTTGCTTTTGGGGGTCAAACACATAGTGAGGGGGTTACACATTCGCAAAACCCATGAGATTCACATGCCATATTTTTATCAAACTTGTCATACCTACACAACGCTCCCCATACTTTTTCCTGAGCTTGCAAGTTCCACCAACTGTTTGAAAGTAGCCATCCTCACACCTGCATAGTTTCGAGTTGTCAACTTGAAAATACTTGCATTCACTGTGAGGAGCAGATTCCGAATTGTAAAAGCTGTGTAACAGCCATCGCTAAAAGCTCTTATGCAATAATGTTTAGTTGGATGAAAAACTGAATACGCTACATAGCAGTCACAACGACCCAATGAGTTGCAATTAATGGTTGATTTTTAGTATCCGATCCACACACACATAGTTGTTTCCGCATGGCTCATTGATATACCTTTTTCTTTACATTCACCAGCATTATTTCCAAACAATCTAGAGTTACACGCGGCAAAAGTTGTTATTGTAATCGGAATTTTGAACGCAGGAGATTGTGTTATGACAGCGATATCCGGGTTTAATTGCGCATGTTTTGAATAGTGAGTCATACACAGAGTTATCAACGTTACAAGTTTTTGGGCTCACTACAGCTCAAACTTTCTCTGAGTCACAGTCAACGTCCAAATTGCACCTACACTTGTTAGCCCGTACCCAAGTTTGCGATGACAAGTGCCGTCAACAGATTTAAACTGGTTCTACTGGCTGAACAATCTAACCCACTAAAATGAAAATGTAAGGTTGCATTTATTCTGGGAATGTTATTTGTCATTAGAATTCCTTGCATTTCCATTGTATAATTAATTTTGAATATAATTTTATATTATATACAACATACACCGGACCTTTTCAATACGCAGCAAACTGTTTAGTTTTTAATCCCTTTCAAATCTGTCTTCGTCGAACTAAAAGTAATGTGGATTTTTTAAATGAAGTATGTAAATGAATGTGATCACAGCTCAAAATAAAACATGTCTCTCACCTATTGCATTATGTAAGATTTCAATCAGATCGCTGTCATTGAAACGGTAGAACATTGCTAATAATAAATATAATACTTAGGGTACCCGACTTAATTTATAGCCATAAAAAAAATTGGAGCAATCAAAAGATGAAAATATTTTTGGCCTTTTAGATGAAGCAACGGAAAACTTGAATTGTAAAACCGATTACGCAAACCTAATTAATATAATTTTAGCTGAGCAAATGTTCCAGTAATAGAGACATTGATAGTCGGATACTGAATTTCCTGAAAGCGGAATATTCGCCCTGCATATCTGCACAAAACAAATCATAAACATACTCTTTACAAAGACGCTTTGAGCATGTCACACTTTGCCAACACTGATCCTCACACACATTGTGGTCACACAACACTCAAAATAAATAAAAAAATAATCGCTCAGTATGCAACATAACATTCAACAAAATGTCAATACTTCCGTTGAAGCATCCCAACAACATGTTTTACATTGAGTTTATAAGTCTAAAATTTGAAGGAATTTATTATCAAGCCTAGCCATGGCTTTTACGGATGTTACAATCTTGAATAAGATCGTTTTCAGTTTATCAAGTTTTACATCCTTTCCATTCGTTTGTAATGAAACGCTTCAGTCACAATTCTTTGATCAAAGCTGAAAGAAGTTTTATTTGCTGGTAACAAAGTAGTAGAAAATTTAGCGCACTCAAAAATGGGGAAGAATTGCAACTGCGCTGTGGAGTGTCTTGTGTTAATCCTATTAATTTCCGGGACAACTGCACAATTCCGTGCTTCATTTGGAGAGCCATGTAACCGCTCAACTCGTTGCGATTCACGAGCTTCCCTCACATGCCAAAATGGGATTTGCAATTGCAGCATGCCTGAGATCATGACATTTGAGGATTCAAAATGTTCTGTACTTGCCGGAGAAAAGTGCACATTTACTACAGTCGACCTTCTCGCCACAGATGAAGAAAGAAGTTGGAGAGAAGATTTACAATGCATTGGAAATTCCGAATGCAAAGTTAGATTCTGCTCCTGCCTGCCCGAGTTTTATGAAGCTGCCAACGGAACTTGTGTAATGAAAAGTGATTACCTGGGGCAATGTGAACATGATCTGCAATGTAAAACAGGTGGTTTTTTCGTTTGCAACGTTGAGAAAAATCAATGTCAATGCAATGCAACCACCTCACGTTACGATATGTACGAAAGACAGTGTTATAAAATGGTGGGGATACAATGTGGATCGGATCAACAAGTTTGTAGTAGTTACGCAGAGTGCAAAACAGACCCGAAATACCAATAGCAAAAAGTGTGAATGTAATGAAAGATACTTTTTAAACAATGAAAAAGAATGTGAGAGAAAACGAGATTATATGGGACCCTGTGAAAATGACAAACAGTGTTATGTTGACAAGAATAATAGCCCCTTGTTTGCAACTCAGATGGCGAATGTGGATGTAATAATGAAACACTGATGTCCTACTATCAAAGTTATGGAGATATATGTACACGCAAGGCTGGTCTGCAATGCCATGATTTTCCTTATTGGCGTCCAAAACAGTGAATGTAAAATTATTGAAGAAAATGAGCCGAGTGCTGTCCCATTTCCAATACTGCACTTGTAAGGAGGCGTTACTTCCAGACATCCGGGAACAAGTGAATCAAAACGACGATACGGCTTTAGTTGTACATCAAATGATCAGTGTTTAAATCCATTTGTTTGTGGAACGAGTGGAACATGCGAATGTGACAAGACCAAACAAATTTATAATCCTTCCAGACGCAAATGTGTGGGTTTGGTGAACACGAAATGTTCGGATTCCAACGACTGTATTCCAGCAGCAGAGTGCCGTCACCGAAATACATATAACGACTATGTTTGCCAATGCAGGTCTGAATTTTCAAAATCTGCAAACAACACCTGTTTAGCAGCGCATGGGAGGGACTGCACAACTGAGGATTGTAATGAACTACAGGGAACAATTTGCAAAAGGGGAAAGTGCGTTTGTAGTTATGAAAATCAGCAGAAATTCAGTGGTTTGCAATGTGTTAGCTACTCAGATGGACCTTGTGATAACAACATTCCTTGTGTTGAAAATGCGAACTGCGTTGAAAAGAATGGGGTAATGCAATGCGTTTGCAGAAAGGGTTTCGTTTCTGTGGAAGGAAAGTGTCATTTATCAGTTGGGAAACCTTGTGAGTATCAATATAACAGACAGCTCAATATTCGGATGCAAATCCGCAACTTACTTGTGACATTTTGGGGATTGCAATGCATCATGGGAACCTGCCAGTGTGATCCTTTGGTATTATGACAATAATTTAATGCGTTGTCGGGGTCTTGTTGGTTCACTTTGCGATTTTGATAATGATGAGTACTGCACTCCAAATGCGATTTGTAGAAAAGTTACGAAATTTTCCAGAGTTGGGAACGCAGGCAGATGTGGGTGCATACCTGGATGGGTCTCGACGAGTGCTAGAAAATGCAGACGAAATTTTGATCTGATAAGGGATTCTTTGAAAAATGAAATCTCTGTGGAAATCAACAACACTTCTACAACTGCCAATTCATTGTACAGAAATGAGTAGTAAAATGGTCGACGACGGTCAAAGCCAAGTAAATGTTTTTGCTTCAAATTCTACATATCATAACATACCTGTTATGTATAATAGTTTGTTAACCTTAATACGATTATGTTATAAAAACCTCTTCATTCCTTATGAGGTATGCATTTTGAAAATAATGAATCCAATTTTGAATTATTCTAACACATTGTTCTGAATTTATTAAAAATTAAAGCACTAAACTAAATTTAAGTTATTTGAAATTCAATTTTTTGATTGCTACATCGGCATTTGTTGGACGTCTCGCCTATCCATGTATCCATTCCCTTCGTTTTAACACATTCGAACCTATGCTTAACATCGAATAAAACTCATATTTCTGCAAATTTCGGGAAAATATCTTGATTTTTTTTAAATGCATAATTTATGTGTAAGTATACACTTCAGAAAAAACTCATGACTCATGAAATGTATGCTCGCAATATCGATATTTAATTTTAATAGAAATGGCAGTTAGCCTGCATGCACTCAAGTATCTTCGATATACTCCCACGCAAATGTCAAGTAGTTCCATGCCGTTTAGAAACACGCCATGTGGATGTTCACCAGAATGGAAACGCTTCGAATTCATCGAAACGCCGCGAAGGTTGCGAATAAATGAATAAAAATTATTATGAGAAACAAAAACCTAAGTTCATACCTTACAATGCCAAATAATCAGAACATTAAAAAACTTGATTTTGGGGATGAATTCTTTTATTCGAGCGCGCAAAAGTATGGAAAATTAATTTAGGAACTTGAGCGTGTCATTCTAAAGACTCTCATGAAAAAGAATTCATCCCCAAATCAGTTTTTATGTTCTGTATTTGGATTGTAAGGTATGAACTAAGGTTTTTGTTTCTCATAATAATTTTTATCATTTATCGCAACCTTTCGCGTTTCGAATGAATTCGAAGCGTTTCCATTCTGGTGAACATCCACATACGTGTTCTAAACGGCATTGGAACTACTTGACATTTGCGTGGGAGTATATCGAAAATACTTGAGTGCATGCAGGCTAACTGCCATTTCTATTAAAATTAAATATCGATATTGCGAGGCATACATTTCATGAGTCATGAGTTTTCTGAAGTGTATACTTACACATAAATTATGCATTTAAAAAAAATCAAGATATTTTCCCGAAATTTGCAGAAATATGAGTTTTATTCGATGTTAAGCATAGGTTCGAATGTGTTAAAACGGAAGGGAATGGATACATGGATAGGCGAGACGTCCAACAAATGCCGATGTAGCAATCAAAAAATTGAATTTCAAATAACTTAAATTTAGTTTAGTGCTTTAATTTTTAATAAATTCAGAACAATGTGTTAGAATAAATTCAAAAATTGGATTCATGTATTTTTCAAAATGCCATTAACTCATAAGGAATGAAGAGGTTTTTATAAGCATAATCGTAATAAGGTTAAAAATCTATTTATACATAACAGGATATGTTATGATATGTAGAATTGAAAGGCAAAAACATTGTACTTGGCTTTGACCGTCAGTGCGTCGGCATATTTATTACTAACTCATTTTCCTGTACCAATTGAATTGGCAGTTGCTAGAAGATGTTAGTTGATTTCCACAGAGATCTTCATTTTTCAAAGAAAAGCCCTTATCAGAATCAAAATTATCGTCTGCATAGTTTCTAGCACATCGTCTGAGACCGCATCCAGGTATGCACGCACATCTGCTCTGCGTTCGCGCAACTCTGGAAGAATTTCGATAACTTTTCTAGCAAATCGCATTGAGGATGCAGATAACTGCATCGAATTTATCAAGATCGCAAGTGAAGCCAACAAGACCCGATAAACGCATTAAATTATTGTCCATGAATACTCCAAAGGATAACACTGGCCAAGGTTTTCCTCCATGATGCATTTGCAATCCACCGCATAATGTCACAGAGTAAGTTGCGGATTGCATCCGAAATATTGCAGCTAGTCTGTTATATTTGATTACCACAAGGTTCAGCCAAGCTGATAAATTGACACTTTCGCTTACCCAGCAGAAAACGAAACCCTTTCTGCAAACGCATTGGCATTACCCCATTCTTTTCAACGGGCAGTTCGCATGTTTCAACACCAAGGAATGTTGTTATTCACAAAGGTCTATCTGGTAGTAGCTAAACACAATTGCAAACCACTGAATTGTACTGCTGAATTTTCATACTACAAACGCACGTTTCCGCTTGCACATTGTTCCGCTGTAGATTCTCATTACAATGCGACTTGCATGTTGTGGCAGTCGCCTCCCATGCGCTTGCTAATACAGTGTTTGTGTTGGCAGATTTTTGAAATCGAGATCCTGCAGTTGGCTAACATAGTCGTTAATATGTATTGTCGTGACGGCAAGCTCGTGGCATGCTGGATATACAGTCGTTGGAATCGACGGAACATTGTCGTGATTCACCTAAACCCACAACATTTGCGTCTGATGGGATTATAAATTTGTTTGGTCTTGTCAGCATTGCAGTTGCCACTCGTTCGCACAAAACAAATGGATTTAAACCTATCATTTGATGTACAGACTAAGGCCGTATCGTCGTTTTTGATTCACATGTTCCCCCGGATGTCTGGAAGTAAAGCTCCTTACAAGTGCAGTATTGGAAATGGGACAGCACTCGCTCATTTTCTTCAATAATTTTACATTCACTGTTTTGGACGCAATAAGGAAAATCATGGCATTGCAAACCAGCCTTGCGTGCACATATATTTCCATAACTTTGATGGTAGGACATTACTGTTTCATTATTACATCCACATTCGCCATCTGAGTTGCTAACAAGGGGACTATTATTCTTGTCCACATAACACTGTTTGTCATTTTCACAGGATTCCATATAATCGTTTCCTTTCACATTCTTTTTAGTTGTTTAAAAAGTATCTTTCATTACATTCACACTTTTTGCTATTGGTATTATCGGTCTGTTTTGCACTCTGCGTAACTACTACAAACTTGTTGATCCGATCCACATTGTATCCCCACCATTTTATAACACTGTCTTTTGTACATATGTAACGTGGAGGTTGGTTGGCATTGCATTGACATTGATTTTCTCACGTTGCAGAACGAAAAAATTCCACGCTGTTTACGATTGTAGATCATGTTGCACTATGCCCGGCAGGTAATCTATCTTTTTCATTACACAATGTTTCCGTTGAGCAGCTTCAATAAAACGTCGGGCTAGCAGCAGGAGCGGAATCCATTTTTACATTGG
>LJIJ01005291.1:0-12194 GCA_001718145.1 Orchesella cincta
CCAAACTGAAGCCCAATTCATTCGCGAGTAGAGTGCACCTTGACTTTTGTGGGTTGTATCGGTCCAATTTCCTGGTGTTAAAAGTTTGGACCCGCTTTCACCAAGAATTATTGGCAACGAAAAAATATTTTTTGTAACAAGAGAGCTTTAATCAAATTGTATGATTTTTTGAATGTTGACTACCAAATAAACAGGATGGAATATTTTCAGACTTAACAATTAAATCTATTACTTTTTATGATGAGTTTGTACTTTGAATATATTTAGTGTATGAACTTGTTGACACCTTGTTCTGCTCAACTTTGACACCTACTGATGAATGATTAAACTTAGAAATAAATACGTAGTACAACGGATTAGTGCCATGGTTGCAATCAGTGTATATTTGTTAGAATAAATGTCACCTTGACAGTAAAGTCCGCGGTTTGGACCCAGTCCCAGTATTCTATAACATCTTGGTTGCACAGAATCATCCTAGGTCGCAATGAAAAATCTCGGGCTCAATATTTTATGGCTCTCAAAACTGATTTTCCAGATATGTAGCTCTGGTTATTTATTCTTTGACAAAATTAAGTCAAGTGAGATGAGGCAAATAAGATATTGTTTCAAAATAGCGAAATTGATTTGTTTCAGTTTACCTTTTATTTATTTTCGTTTCACTCTTTCTTTCAAGCGCCTAAAATTTTATTTTAATTGTTTAAATATAATACGCGGAAGTTCATACTCTAATATGCACAATATTATTATTATATTTTCTCATCCTCAACTGATTGCAGCCAAACCTAAACGGCTTTACGAGATGTGTTTATCCATTCTACGTTGTTCTTTTAGTTATTAGTATTAATTTTTAAAATACATCAATCTGCAAATTACAACTGAGTATTATATATTTTACTAACTTGGAAAAGGTTTCTGCAATAATATATTTAACATAATTGAAAGGTCACCCCATTCCAGCTTCAGCGTGTGTACAGTAGAAATTGGAAGCGTTGCTTAACAAATTCTCAACCAATTCAGCTGCCTCGTGCCTGATGAACTTTGTCAGCTTGACAAGACTTCAACGAGGTTTCTTTTTAAGTGTAATACAGATCGAGAACTTATCCACCTTCCATTCGTAACATAGTTGAATTTTTTATTGGCAGTTTCGCCTCCAGAATCTCTTTAGGCAGTAGTAACAAGCCGGGCGTCGTAATACTTCCTCTCTTTATGATTTGTTGCCATTATTATTCGTCACTCTTTCGAATCTCTGATATAAAAAGTCAAAAGCCGCCTATTCCTCCTGTCTGTGGCTGCGCAGCTCAGCGCAGAGTGTCTTAGTTGACATGAAGAGATTCCAAACGCTTCTTATCTTCTGCAGCGCTGGGCGGACTGGTTCCATCTTTAGTATATGCTCAATGAAGGAGATCAGATGGCAAACCAATGTTTATTGTAGTGGTCTTCGGGAGATTTCTTAATTCCAATTATAATACCGCCTGAAACAAACCTGCAATGTTTTATAATATACTAAAAGTATGGAAATGGTTTGAAAGGCATCATAGCAAGCATGAATACTGAATGCATAGCAAGCAAGAATGAATCATGACAGAATGTCTTAAATTTTTCCTCACACAAAATTTTGTTAGTTATAGAGCGCTTTATTTGGCATTTTAACATTTGTACTTGCTTTTTACTGCATTATTTGAAGTTCACTATTGTTGGAGTTTATTCTTCCGACAAATATTTTAAAACTCACAAGTCTGCAGACGAAGCCCAAAGCGAACACGCTCATTGGAAGCAATGATTTTTATAATTTAACAATGTTTTACATGTACATGGTATGGTTCGGAAGACTATTTGCATGAAGCGGTATCCCAGCTGGAATAAAAATTGGGTATATAAATATAAGTCTGTTTCTCAGTCTGATTCATGGACATTTTAAGAGTATATTCAATTATTTGCTTGGATTTTGAGACTTTGTTCAAATCATACAAAGCGATGAAGTCTAATTTTAGACGCAAATTTCTGACAAAGTTGCGAGGATTTCTACATACGCAAGTTTCTTACAAAATCTGCGCGATTTCTATATACATCTGCATGTTTAAATGCATCCCATTCCTTTTTGACCGTATACTCAGCTCTTCTCTGCAAAAATGAAACAGTTATCCGATAGTTGACTTCTTGGCAGAGGGTTTATCACATTTGAGTTCTTTTCGAACTGTTGCTGAATTAATTTGAGAAAACTGTGTAGTAGTCACTAACACTATGGTTAATAATGAACCACTTAAAATATTATGTTTATGTTATCTTGTTTTGTTCAAACCTTCTTTGAGCAGAAGTTTGGTGTACCTTTTCAATTGTGTCCGCTGGCAAAACTGAATCTATTACGAATTGAAAAGAGAAGTTGTAACAGCTTCACGAAAAGGGTGTGTTAATAGCATTAGTCCGGAATCAGCTTAATTATGGATTCCACGATATTTGAGAAATCCTACAATTCCTAAATTAATGTAATTTATAATACTTAAATAAGTCTTTCGGGTTGTAAAAATTAAATCAAGAGGCCAGTTTTTTGAACTGTTAAAAAGTATTAACTTTAGTATTTATCACAATTTCTATTTTGAAGCCCATTCTTAAAAACTATTATCAGTTTTGGTTACTTTGATTTATTGCGGCACTGCAAAACTACAGTTTTGCGGCCACTACAGTTTTCAGGTCGTGTTTATATAACAAACAGGCAATTTCTCTTAATTTTAAGGCCATCTAAATGCACCAATAAATTCACCTAATCAAGAATTGGAAAATAATATTTTGTTTGTGAAACTTACGCTGGCGTCAAGGCTGACAATGTCGCATTTCATAACGACCTCGTTCTTCTTCCGGATGATTGTGAGTTCAAATTTGAAAATTCAAATGTTACATAGAGAAATAAATATGATACTATTCTAAACGAGGTATTCGCCAGAAGACACAACAATGACATTCCTTAAAACTGTGCTGTAGTGTCTATTTGAAGTAAACGAAGCATGTGGCAATTTTTATCTGTTATTCGAAACAATAGCAATAGCAAATGCAAATAAAGATAAAAGAGAGGACATTATACGACATCTGACCTGTGCTAATGATGGGGAGATTATTGAAGGAGTTACATCATCACTGCCAAAGCAAATTCCACTCTATTTTCGCGAGTGGAGGGATAGAAAATTCGCTGTGAATGCAGTGTAGAGAAGCCGAAAGGACATACGGAATTTAAAACCTGTTCCATTTTAATTCACGCGCTCACGTACAGCTATTTCTAAACTCTGTTACATTATAAAGCCTACTCTAATTGACCTATTGAATTGGCATATTTATTTAACGCTGTTTATAATATATCGACGTCCGTTTTCACGCAATACGAGAAACAACCATAGTATCCATTTATTCAGTGCGGCAATCACGCAAGAATTTCTCATGGTCGCCATAAAGTTCATCAATTAAGTTGCAGCATGAGGAGCAGAAGCTCTTTAAATGTGTGCACGTCATTCGGTTCTCTCATAATATAAATGTAGTGATTTGCAAGAAAAAACAACTGTGTTGGTTTCTACCTGGTATAATGATGTTGCTTATGATAGTGATGACATTGCTTCTAAAAACCCAAACACTCAACTTTGATTTTTGATTAGAAATGTCAAGAAGGCTGGAATATGTTTATCAACAGTAAGACAGTTCGACTTTAGACACGTGATGAGTTATAAGTTGTTATGAAGCAAGAATTTTATATCAATGCATTTTCGGGTGGAATTGCTCAATCAACCTATTTGACTAAATCTGATCTTGGTCTTACAGCATATTTAATATTTGCTCTTATAAAATGCAACACTAAGCATTAATCAATCAACCTGCTGTAATACTTAGTTCACACTCGGTTTTATCATTAAGCAACAGATGTCAAAGTTGAACACCAAAAGGTGACAAATAGAAGCTATTATAATAATTCAAATAACAAAGTTAACACCAATACTAATGTATTTCATAGGGATGTTTGATAATTTTTGCCTCTGGTTTTGAACACAAATTTTTAAAAACAAGTTAAATGTGTACATATCGTTTCTCCACAATATAAAGGCAGGTTTCATGCAATTGATAAAGCCGTCTTGTCACAAAAGTTATTTTGCTTTGTTGCTAATTTTGGTTAAAGTGGATCCTAACTTTCATGGCAAACAAATTCCACCAATACAGTTCAGTGTGTTAGGAGAAACACGGATTTCAGGGGGTGACCAGAACCTCCAACTTGAAAGCTGGAATTGGTCGTTATTAATTTGATATTGATATGGAATCTGTAAAAGTTAAGGGTTAAAATGGTAGTCAAAGTCATTCTGTGAATGCCCCGATATTTACACAGACTCTCTTTCAATTTTGTTATAAACAATGATTTCAGTTGACAGTATATATGAAGCACAAACGTAAATCAAGGCTTCGTCTATTGATCTTGTTCAATCAACGTATTTGACTGAATATAGAGAGGAAAGAGGTTGGCTGCTACTCGATTTCATAATGAGTTGCATGAGTGTCCAGTCTTTAAAGTCTGCAGCTCTTTTCAGTAAGTGTATTTAATTATTTAATACTGATTAGTTCTTAATAACAATGAACCATTTAATTTTAAATTTGATCTCAACAATCATACGGAGGGAGAACTACACGTTGTTGTCCATTCAGAAACTGTTAGCTCGTTTAGTTTTTGTTGGATCTAGATTAAGCATAGAGTACTTTTTATGTGTTCATTCCCACTTATGTTTAAATTCAGTATGGCATGCATTTTATGTACATCGTTTTGTAGAATGTGTGTTCTTGTGTCGTGAGGAGCGTGAGCGGAGAGGAGTTCAATCTTTCCGGTCTGACTCTCTGGAAGAGGCTAGCGCGTGAACGGAATTGAGTTCATATTAATTATTGTTGATTTAATTAATTGTTGTTGCCCTTAAGTGGAAAGGTTAACTTTGTTTGTCAGGAAATAAAGATTATACGTAAAATTACACAAGTTGGTGTATTTGTAGTTATCAATTTTGATTATCATTGACTTTTATCCTATCGAGGGATAAGCAGCAGCAAGGCGAATCATAACCGGTGGCTGGTGAGGTAGTCTCAATATATTTGGTGACCCTGACGTGACAGTCCTAACGTAACGTGTCAACAGATAACCAACATCGGTAAACAGTTAAGGTGTCTAGGTAAGTGTTAAAAATGGATTAACTGAAGGCCATGGTTTTCCTCGTAGTCAAAATATTTCTCCTTTAGAAAACTTAAGACTAATTCTACTGAATGACTGATATGCATTTCCAAAAAAAGAAACTAATTCAAATTTTGACGGAGGAAAAGACTCACCGGTCCAATTTGCTTGATAAATATTGGGGCCCACTTTCACCAAGAATTAGTAGCACAGCGAAATCACTTTTCTAACAAGCGAGCTTTATCAAATTGTATGAAACCTTATTTATTGTGTGGAGAAACGGGTTTTCTGCGAAACCTATCAATCCGTTTGTTAAACGTTTGACTACCGAGCAGTAGGTAAACATTTTCAAACTTTCCAATGAAATACATTACATTTCGTGATAAGTTTGTAATTTGAATATATGCATTATTTGAGCTTCTATTTGACAACTTGTTCTGTTCAACTTTGACATCTATTTATGAATGACTAAACTAAATCAGAAATGAGTGTTACAGTAGATTGATTATTTTTCTTCTATTTGTTGAATATTCCTAAGAACAAATGTTAACTGGCTCTAGGTTTTGGCCCAATGATAGTATTCCCTTAGAATCTTGGTTGTAAGGAACATCCCAGATCGCAATAAGAGGGATTGCCGAACCTCATGGTTAATATTTTATGGCTCTCAAAAGTCTTTTTCCAGATATGTAGATTAATGATAAACCAGCTCGAAATATTATGTTGAAGGTGCAGATTCCATTGCACTGCAATCCCATTTTCTTTCCACCAGATTGGGGCACTGTGATAATCTGTAAAAAGCCTTAAAATGGGTATGGAGTGGTGCAATTTCTTTAAATTTTAGCAAGAACGAAACTAAATTAACTAAACTACTTTTTGATCTGACTTTTTGAAAAGTATATTTTATCTAGATTACATACCTGAGGCTAAAGTAAACAAGGAGTGGTTTAACTTTATAACGGCTTACTCCGATTACTTAAGAATCCTGATTTACATACTATATGACATGTGTATTACATTTTACTTTTTTATATGTGAAAAAACGGTTTGTCTGTGCCCTATGGCAAGCCGTTTTTACAATTTGACTTCAAAAATGTAGGGAAATATTTGTTAACTTACCGATCAAATACAATACTTTTTGTGATAAGTTTGTAATTTGAATTTATGTACTATTTGAGCTTTAAACTTGCTTTGTTCAACTTTGACATCTGTTGACAAATTTTTAAACCAAGTCATTAATAGATAAATCAACAGATTGGAGAAACGTTTCGGTAGGGATATCTATTTATGCAAATAAATATTAATTGGAATGTAAGAGGCGTAATAATAACGTACCCACGTTTTAACCGAATTTACCACATAATGCTACCAGATATTTACCACATGCTAAATTCGGGCCCAAGATCAGGTTTGGGCCCAATCCTACTATTCCTTAGGCACATATTAATTGTAGTTAACATCTCAGATCGCAATAAAGATGGATTGAAGAATCTCAGGCTCAATTATTTATATCTATTAAAAATCAATCTCTAGATGTATTGCTCCGGTTCTTTATTTGACAAAAGTCAACTGAGACAAATTATATTTTGTTTCATAAAAGTGGGAATTTTTTCATCTTCCTTTCATTCGTTTTCATTTTTCTTTTCTTTCAAATCTTCGACATTTTATTTTAGTCGCTGAGGAGGAAGTTCGTCTTCCAAATTTAGCACATGTTTAAAAGTAATGATCACATTAAGTCATCCTTGACTGATTGCAGCCATTGTAGAATAGCTTTTCCAGGCATGCTCCTCAACTCTACGTTGTGTTTTCTCGTTCCCAATAATACATACTTAAGTATTAGTGCGGTAGGAGCGGAGTAGCTTGATCTTATTCTCTTGGTAAACGCATCATCAAATGAAAATTATAAATTTCTTTTATTTGAAGAAGTTCTTGCAAAACGTTCGAATAATGCTATTAGGTCACCACATCCAGTTGAGACTGCCTACTCTATAATACGGATGATTGCTCAACAAACTCTCAACCAGTTAGTCCCTTCATGTCTTATGAACTTCGTTTGACACGACTGGGCTGAGGTTTGTTCCAAGTTTCCATCGCAAAAATTGCCAAATCTAAATTGACTTATTTGCGAAATTCCCTTCCATCAAAATTGAAGAAAACTTGAAGGCAGTTTACATTGAAGAAAAACTCCCATTTCAGAGTATTTTAGTACCCCAATTCTGGTGGTATTATAATGGGATTAATTTGCATTTTCAACATAATATTTGGTGCATTGTTTTCAACCATCTTAATCAATTTTACCGAAGATTCTCATCCCATTCAGGGTATTGTAATTCAGGTTGACTATTATTTATAGTAGTTATGATGCCGCGCATAACATTTCTAGTAGCGATATTCAATATTATTCCCTTTAGGTATGTTTAGTCAGTGTTGACCTGTCAATAGTAATAGAATGAAACATGAATGACGGGACGTAATACGACGTCTGACCTGTGCTTATGATAAGGAGATTCTTGAAGGAGTTTACATCATCACTGCAAAAGAAAATTTCACTATTTTTCGAGTGGAGGAGACTTTTTTGAGATAAACGCAATAACAATCCCAGTCACCCTTTTTCTAGTTTCCCTCTGAAAATAAATACTTGCAAAATTAGTAAGGACAACTTATTGGCGACCTATTGTATTAAGTTAATTTATTGCAATTTTGAAAACAAAAAACTGTTATTTGAATACACTTATGTTGAAACGAGAAATTGGTCAAACCTTAATTTTTGAATAATGTATTTTGAGATAACGAGATCATGATTTCATAAAAGTAATCATTTGCATTTCATTTTCATAAATAACTTAGTTTTCGTACGATAAGAGAAAAATATAGCTAAATGTTTTCGTAGTTTACAGCGCTATAGCTGGAAGCTTTACGATATATCGTATCGTATATCGCGATACAACGAACCGCAAAGTTGTGATGAAATTTTTGAATTGATTGTTTTTTAATTTGCGCAACCCCACTTCAGTTGGTGAAGCCACACTTTTCAAGTGTGCCATGTTTTTCGTCCAACAGAAATTTCGTTGTATGGTATACTTGCATTTGCTATGCGACTTAATAATTTATTACCAAATCTTATTTCTTTTATTTCTCTGTAGATTGAAATGGATCAAGCAATTAGGTTATTGTGAGCAAATCGGATGTAATAACTTTTTCGTAAAAACAAGGAGGGAATAGAAACTGGTTAATACCACCAAACTTGTTTTATGGGATAATTAAACAGCTTAACGAGCTTTCCCTTTTGCCTGTTGATCCAATACAGACAAATTAAATCTGGGAACCCAGAAAGGACGGTTGTTTCAGTTTATGCACGTTTTCGTGGCAACTTTTGTTTTGATTATAATCGTTCAGTTAATGTAATTTCTATGCAAACTGGAGTGAAGTTTTTAGCAATATATATTGGTTGTCCACTAAGAAGAGAATGTTTTAGTATAACTATACTAGCTTCTTCGTCGATTTCTGAAAGAAAATAGATTGGCTAAAATGGCCTAAAAATTCAATATGCCTACATATTTACACCAAAACTTAAAATTACTTTTACACTTCACTTTTAAACTTTCTGGACACCTGCATCGAATATCTCATAACTGCTCAGTTTAAAAAGTTGGGTAAAGTTGTTTTACAAATCCATACAGGTGTTAGCTTGTGTAAAAAAGAATTAAAATACGACCTTGCACTGGGCTTGTGTTACTGCAATGCCGTTGTCGAAATAGTAAGCGAAAATTTATGTAAAAATGTAGGTGATGATGTAATCAATTAGAAATCCAAAGAGTAAAGTTATATGAGATTCTATTTGAAAACTTGTTCTGCTCAACTTTGACATCTCTTAATGATTGATTAAAGTAATTAAGAAATGATAATTGCAAAAGATCAACGATTCCAAATGCTCATTGTTGTCCTAACCTTGTATTCCTTTGAGACATCTTTTTTTATAAACAATCCCAGATCGCAATATAGAATAGAGGTATTTAGGAAACTCATGGTCAGTATTTTAGGGCTCTTAAAAATGATTTTCGAACTATATAGCTGTGGTTATTTATTGTTTACCAAAATTGATTTAAGTGAGATAAGGCAAATTATATTTTTGTAATTTTATGTTCAGTTGCTAAAATATAATGCACTGAAGCTCATCTTCATTTATTAGCCCATGTTTTAAAATTATTATCAAAATTGATCATCCTTGACTGATTGCAGCTAATACAGAATGAGTTTTCTGTCCCATGTTCGTCCACTCCATGTTGTGCTTTCTTGTTCTCAAAGAGTAGAAAGTAAACATTTCTCTCTTTTAAAAAGCAATGGTTAACACAGTTAATCTTGGTAATAGGTTAAATCAACCAGCTGAGTTTGAGCACTGTAAAAAATGGATAACGTTACTAAAAAATTGTGCATAAATTCAGTTCCTTCTTGTCCAATATAACTCGTTTCCGGCTTTTGATTTCGCGGAGGTTTGTTTTAAGTGTGTTACAAATCGAGCACTTTATCCAGATTTTCCGATAGAAGCTGAACTCGCCCCTGTCAAAGCATTCAATATGAATTTTGTCTTCCATTTGGAAAATTTGTGACATTTCATTGGCAGTGGCGTTGTTAAGTCCTTCAAGAACCACTTATCAGTACTTATCAGTAGCACAAGTTTCATCATTTCAGAAATGCATAACAGAGGAGCAGATGGTATCTATACCGTATTAATTATATATCAGGATAAGGAATGTTTTTGCACGGCATCATAACTAGTATAAATCATATACGACCTTTGAAATCGGGGTATCGAGAATGAGATGAGAATCTTCAATAAACGCGATTAAAGTAGTTGAAAGCAATGCACCAAGGAACATATTCCGTCTATTGTTCCAAATATCTCGTCAAGTTCAGCGCTGTTTGGATATGACTATAATCTAACAAAATATTTGAAATATACTGATTTTAAAAATCTTCATAAAATTATTGATGGATTTAAGGGCATTTTATAATATATTTTATTCGACTTCCTTTTCTCTGCATAAATAGCATTCATGTCTGCATCAGCATCTTGCATTCCAAGATATTTGACATATCTCACAATCCCTAAAACTTAGGTAATTGTCGTTCCACCTTCCAACAGTTGTGCATGGACGTAAGTGATATCGAAGCCTTCGACACGTTTGTAAAACTTTGGAATTTATATTAAAATTAATTCAGCGTTTTGTTTTGGGATAAGATTGAGTTAACGTACGAAAAATCTGAGATCAGAATGTAAACCAAAACGAGGATAATTGGTAATGATCATACGTATTTGTCTGCAAGCCAACCTTTTTAGATTGAATTTAAAATCAAACAAATTTAATTTCTTCTAAATAACATTAGACGCCGACCTATTGAGAGAAAATGAATGTTTTGTGTTATAAAGAAAGTTTACTTTTGCGTCGAGCTAACAATCTCTGTGTTTGACAACGAAGTGCAGTTTTCTTTCCGCGTTATTGTGAGATTAAAACGTTTTTATTTTGGAGAAGGTTGAAGTGAAATGCGACAAATCCAAGCCGAGAATGAAAGCTTGAGAATGCATGATTGGATCTGTTATTGCGTGTTGGTGCCAATTCCAACCTTGATATATGGAACTGAAATTAAAATCACACAAACTTTGGCATTTGCAACATCGAAATAGAGCGCAATCGTTACCTAACATGCCAGTAATTAAAATAATTTCCTAATAAAACTTAGTCTAATGTAGAGCTAACAATGTCTTTATTTGACAACAAATTGTAGTTCTCCATTCGGATGATATATTTTACCGCCGGGCCGTCCATTTCAAACATAACGGTCTTGTGGTGAGTGGGTGGGTCCGAGGGAAGCGTTACGGAGCGTGACAGGGGTGAGGGGGTGGGTAGAGCTCAGCGTGACGGTTTGATAAACCTGCAAAATTACTAATCAGCGTCGTGTCATAAATTATTCCTCACTCGGTTCACCATTTTCGATTCGCCCATACTTTACTGTAATTCTGAAATATGATGTAGTTCCGAATGTTTTATGTGGTAATTAAATAATAGAAAAATTTCATGTGAAATGGGAATTTCAAATAATTCGTTTCTTTGGATAGCGCTAATGTCAACTAATTCTTTGATTGTTTATCTTTTTATTGTGAATTTTAACGTTTGTGAATTGAAAGTAATGCCGGCTTACTTTATGTTGTAAATACCTCTGTTAGTTTTATATGGCAATGTCTATTCTAAATTAAATTTATTTGATGTCCAAAGTCCAATAGAATGTCGCAGAAATTTAAGCATGGTGAAAAAAATTATTTTCTCCGCGTGAAATGTATAGGTATATGGAAATATTATTTCTTCAATTTTTAAGTAGAATTCATGAATTTTAAACTATAAAGCTGTGTCATTAGGCCTGAGTTTCATTGAAATCATTTGTAAATAGACAAATTAAGCTAGAATATCCCTAATGCGTCAAAGATTTGATCTAAAACCATTCATTTAGACTAATACGACACCTAAAATGTTTTAATGTGGATGAGTATTGCCACAAAATCGCCAATGTTTGTTGAGATTCCACGGGAAGTTTTCAAAGAATAACTATTCTGACCACGTTTCGGACGTTTTGTCGCAACGTTTCTGCTTGCAACATAATGTTAATTGCATTATAGTTTGCTCAAGTAAAATATTTGTTTTAATATGTAATTGGCTACTGGAACTGAAGAATTCGTAAAAAAATAATTCGTTTACTGAATGTAGCATTGAAGAATGATTCAATCACTACTTATCGTCCGTCTATAAACTGTTAGATAGCACTCCTGAACGTTATAGTGGTTCAAACCGAAAGTGTATTATTATTATTAGCTACTGAAATTAATATTATTCAAATTTATCTTCCCTAACCATGACCAAAGGAAAGAAAATAACGGTAGGATGACGAAATTTGTTTAGTTATAAAACTTACTTTGGCTTTGAGCTTACAATATCCTGTATTTCAAGCAATGGGTGTAGCTCTCCTT
>LJIJ01005292.1:0-12192 GCA_001718145.1 Orchesella cincta
CTCCAAGAATTAAGCGGGTTGAAGTGATAAGTAGTTTTTTTTGGTTCACAAAACGCTTTTTTGCTCGGCTAACCAAGACAATTCTTAACTGCGAATATGTCCAAATTGTAATAAATGTAAAATAAAAGCGCTCCAACGCAAGAAGCATTGTGAGATACAATGAAAACATGAATGAAAGATCGCTTACAGATAAGGAAAACGGACTGGAAACCCAGGTTGTGAGACGGGTTACCTTTAATATTTTAAGGGTAACGTGTTGCAGGTTGAGTATGGACATTGTGAAAGTAATTGAGGGGATTGATGATTGATTGTGATTTGGGCTCCTAAAAGCAAAGAAAAATGTCTTGAACTCGAGTAAAATTTGCATTGCTAAATTGTCTTCATTTATTAACTGAATACATGTTGTTTCTGTACACGGTATATTTACAACCATTTATATAAAAGTTTGTATAAAAAAGAAACTGTACAGTTGAAGATGCTTTTGAGTAATTCAGATTTAAATTTGCATGGCAAGGGTTTGAGCTCGGACACTCTTGAGGGCGTTGATACGTCCAGTTCCAAACACGTGGTTGGGGAACTCATTATCAGGGATTCCTTCGCAAGTCCTTCCGCTGGACACCAGATTTTTATCGGCTTGTCCGAGAAGAAATTCCTTTGCCTTGACGTAAGAAAGGTTCTTGTCCGGACTTGCAAGAGAGCGATAGCTCCAGCCGCATGAGGACAAGCCATGGAAGTTCCGGAAAGGGAAACGTAGGCAGTGTCGGAAGTGTGGTAGGCTGAGATGACATTGGAACCTGGAGCAGAGACCTCTGGCTTCATTCTTCCATCAGTAGTTGGCCCGACGGAGGAGAAGCTGGAAATGGCGTCATCGATGGTTGTGGATCCTACAGCAATGACATTTTGGTCAGCGGGAGAGTTGGCAGTGTTGCAACTTGGTCCAGAGTTTCCGTTGGAGAAAAGTGGAATGATTTTAGCCGCATGCCATCCCTCAATGACTTCATTGTACCAGGTGTTTCCTCTGCCACCTCCCCAGGAGTTGGAAACGACATTTGGGGCTTTGCTGCAGTCTGGGCTGGATCCATCAGCGCGAGTGGGGCAAGCGAAAAAGTCTCCACATGCGAGAAGATCGCTTTGCCAGCAAGCTGAAGAAGCACAGCCACGACAGGCAGCCCATTTAGCTCCAGGTGCCACACCAATTCCCTTTCCTCCAGCGATAGTTTCCAGTGGTATGGGTTCCTGTCCTGTTTAAATAAAGTAATTTAATAATTTCTATTTAAGTTCAGAAATTAAAGAAAATCAGATTTATACGAACCATTGTTGTCGGTGGGTTCAGGTGTGCTGGTGCTGGGATCAAACCATCCATATTCTCCAACAAAGTTGTCCTTGAGTGCTTCGTGAGTTCCTCTTACTCCAGTGTCCACTGTGGCAATTATGACTCCCTCTCCGCTCAAAGTTCCCAGTTCTTGCCATGCTTCAGGTGCTTGAATCTTGACGACTCCCCATTGGTGCTCGTCAGCAAGTGCTTCAACATTTTTCATGTCGACGGGCTCAATCAAGTGGGCGATTTGTTCTTCAGTGATGGATTCGACCTGGTCATCTTCAGCAATCTGCTGGATAAGTTCCGTATCTGCATCCTTACGTAAACCAGGTTGGTAAGCCAAAAGCTCTTGACTTTGTTGCTGTGAGTTGAGAGGAGTTTCATAACGCCCCGTTGAGATTGTTCTGCATTTGCAACAAGAGCCTCATGCAAGGCGTTGAGTAGGATGGTACGGCTCTCAAAGCGTATGGAGTTGATCGATTGGAGGGTAGACTTGGTTCCTCCGACAAAAAACGATGATATTGGCTGTTGATTTGTTTGGAGCTCAGGAGAAATCTTGCTGGAAGGACCGGGCTGCCAGGACACATCCTACTGCTAGCAAAAGACACATTGAAATTCTCAACATTTTGAGAAATTTTCAGATACTTTTCAAAAGGATTTCAGTTTAGGTTGTTTGTTGGTATTGATTGATTGAGTTGTGATAGTTGTATGATTCATGAATGAAAACTGAGCCGCTTTATATACTAACCAAACTTTTGTTAGACATTTTAATCAAAACATCAGTAAACAGCCCGTAAATATACATTGTCCCAGCATAACACAACACCTTGTAATTGTGTAAGGGTCAATAATTCCCAATCATTCATCGATCGATTTATTTTCAAAAAATGCATACATACTTGAAAAAGCCAATGCCATCATGTTTACTATAAACTCAAGTTCATTCAATTCCTTGTTTCCGTTCATTAACATCAGGAAAAACGTAACTACATCATCAACAAATGTTTGCTCATCTGAAAATCAGACGGACGCATAACTTTAGATACTAAAATTTTCAATTACTGATGGATTCATACAAAATCATAACGTTTTACAATTCATAAGGTCTTGTAATTGGGATACATAATGTTTTTCCAAAACTTTCACTCATTCAAATTGTGTTCATTGGACTTTCAGAGGATTAGCGTTTCTTACTTGGGGAAATACCTGTATTATTGAGTCGTAAATATTTATTAATTGTATTTTTCCTTAACTTTTCCTTGCTTCTGTTTATTTAACTTCCTAATACGTTTGATCATGTTTCGAATGTCAAGTACGGTGACTAACGTGATCATGATGCATTGCATGCAAGTCTGCATATAAGTTGTTAATATTATCGGTTAACAATCCAGTAGAGACAATAATAACACACTACTTCGTTCACAATAAATATACACAATATTATGGTTATGAACTCGAATCGGAAGCTACGGAGGAGACACAAGAGTGTAAACTCAACAAGTTTAACGGTTAATGAACGAAAAGAAGCAATTGAATGAACTTCATAATCGCAGAAAATGCCACATGCATATTATCATGACACATTCAAGTTCGCATGTAACAATAAGCGATTATCGTATGCTTTCATGATAAGCAATACTTGTATGCATGTGATACAACAACAACGGACTACGGTTCGCGAATAGCTAGAGTGTGGATGTGGATAATTGGTATATCCGGACAGAAAACTTCTATTTTGAATGTGACATTATGAACCAGCTCATCCTTTATTCAATATTAACAGTTTGGCAGACATATTGTTTTGTCATGTAATTAAAGCAAGTTAGATGTTCAAGACTTTTTCGTCAAAGCATTTTAGATATAAGCTAAGCATCAATATCATCATCTTGGGAAAGTGGGAAGCCCAGCAACTTAGCAAGTTACTGTGCACACTCATTGCACTAGGAGATACTCTCCAGCATCTCTAGGTGACCATCCAGCAAGCATACCGCAACGCCAGTCCTTGAGAGATATACAGCACAACGAAACAAATATACTTTGTTCTTCACATTTGTAAAGAAATGGTAGATAGCACTCTCGACTTACTCTCCTACTTTTCACCATCGTACCCACTTTCCATAGTCCACTTCAGTGACCGCAAAGAAAATAAGCTTTATTGAGACAGTAAAATCAGCAATTGGAGTTTGGTGTACAAAATGAAATTTCATAATTGCGGAGCTCCGACGTCGGGTTTATGATGAATAGTCATTGTCTACAGTGTGTGTATAACAGGTAAGATAATTGGAATGTAGTAAAATCAAATGAAGTTTTAGAAAAGTACGTGTTCGAATGTGACAATTTTTACATCAGATGCTTTGAGAAAATTCATAGGAGAAACTCACTGCTACCTCAACCTGCATTGACTGGTACATCTAAAAGTGTGTCGTCAATGTAGGAAGTGAAAAATTCTATGGAAGAACGGGAAGCATTGTTAATGGTTGTTAGCGATTCCAAATTGATTAGTAAAAAACAAAAATTAAAAATCTACTTAAATATATCAATATTTTGCTCGTTTAATTTATTACCTTAATTTACTTTTTGTAAAAATAACTGTCTAAGCTAGAACTGATAAAAATTACATTCGTTATACAACGGGACAGGTAAGGTTCTCAGATTTTGGTGATTTCCAAACGAATTAAAGCAGCAGCATGTTGCTATTGAATAGTTACTATAAAAAAGTAGCAATTATCAGATGCTGAGAATTTTCAATTTATTATTTTAAAAAATATGAGTTTCTGGTTCATTTATTTCTGTTCTGTTGATCTTAACTGGCATATGTATAAGACAATGCAAAATATACTTGGCCAATGTCGTCCCACAATGATCATTTCCCAAATGAAGAAATGTATCATTCGTAAAGAATTTGCTGGCTGCAGAAATCCGTTCATTTTTATACACAACGAAAGCTTGTAGAGATTATATAGAATGCATGTGACCAGCATTTAGTTTAAAAGTTATCATGACAGTTTTATGCTCTTCCTGAACTCACGTGTCTGATGAAAATTTAGATCGATAATTACATCAATACACCAGTTTGGTTAACAATTATCGAAAATGTTATTTAAAATTAATTCGATGCAATTTTACTTACAGACCACAGCGAGTAATGTTTTAATTACTGAATTTTACATTAATCAAACTCATCTTGACAGTTGTTTGCTGTTCAATAAATTCTCACCATAGTGGTGACTCACAAATGATAATACTTATTGGCTACAGCTGGAAAAATTGCATAATATTAATTAGTAATCTGCATCCTACATGTATTTTTTGTGCTTGTGCAATTACCAACACAAATGCATGGGGGACTTCAAAACAACAGTTTTGGTCAATGCCGTTTTGTCCTTGTAAAGTTTATTATTGTAAAACGTTGAAATTACATATTGTAATAATTAAATCCATCCGAGATAACGCTGACTGAGAATATTCTAATTTGGTGACACTTTAATCCTCGATAAATGGTTAGCACCAGCTTGGTTTAATTTTTTGAGAGAAACTGACATTGACAAAATCAACTGTCAAAGATGGAAAGGTGAAATCTGTAATCAAATGTACAGATAAAGAAGCCTACTAATGGGGTTACTAATACCAAAGCCTATTTCTACTGAACTCAACTCTTAAAATTTATCATTACCAATTTGGTCTTGAACTTGGTCGGGAAACTGCTCAGAGATCATAAAAATGAAAGTCATCATCATCCTTGGGGCAACTTTGGCCCTTGCGTCCGCAATACCGTTGAACCAACCGTTGCGTCCAACTCCACCACTTTCAGGTTTCTAAGAATTTACCAAAAACTCTGAAATAATACAGTTGTTTGAGAAGACCGTAAATCTAAATTTTAAATTTTTTACACAGTGGTTTCTCCTTTCCAAAATGTCACCGCACCCACTTGCACCACTAAGGATGACGTGATGTCCGTGAAAAATGGCATGATTGATCCTCGCTACAGATGGACCAACTTTAACGTTCATCCAGATACTGCTTACAGTAATAAAAATATAACACTACGATAGGTGGCTTGGGAGTATGTTTTCTCATGAACTTATCGATAATTAATTACATTTGTGTTTCTATTTTAATAGATGATCAAGAAAGACAAGCTATCAACGATGCCATGTACAACTTGATGCAAATCATTCCCTGTGTTCAATTTGGTATTTGGCCCCCAGAATCTAACCCAGGCGGTGATTTCGTCCACATTATCAAGGGAACTGGAAACGGATGTAACTCTTATGTTGGTCGCATTGGAGGTCGCCAGGTTAGTCTTTGTCTAACTTTATTTTCCATTTTTGTCACATCATACAAAAGCTAAATTATCCAACAAATTGAATTTGCAGGACATGAATCTTCAAAGTCCAGGATGCATGAGCATTGGAACCATCATGCACGAGATGATCCACGCTTTAGGATTCCATCATGAGCACGGCAGGCCCGATCGTGATGATTATGTCAACATTCTTTGGCAAAATGTTATTCCAGGTGAGAAACAAACACAAATTATAGTATTTTTAAGTAATTAAATGAATTTTTCAACTTACTTTCAATTTTCTATTCCAGGAATGGAGTATGCTTTTGACAAGTTCCCCTCAGACCAAGTAACCACGTTTGGCGTTCCATACAATGTCAGGAGCATCATGCACTATGACGGTGGAGCTTTCAGCTCAAATGGACAGCCAACAATGCAAGCTAAGGTATTATTCCAACCAACATAATTTGCTGCATAAACCTACTCAAAATTTATCTGTTATATTCTTAAAAAATCCAACAACTAATTTTATTGCAGAACGGAGAACAAATTGGATCTACTGGAAATTTGGAAGGAACCGATATTCAAAAATTGAAAGCAATGTACGGCTGTTAAAACAAAATAGCATTAGTGAAACGAAGTTTTCAAATTTCAAACTGTGATATTAATCCCTGTTAACAAAATAAAAGTATATTTATTTTAACAAGCAAATATGTGTAAATTGCATTTGAGGTTTCAAGGAGTCATTTGGCATACATTATTACCTAAGCACACTTTCAATTATCTATACTTTCTGCTTATCATGGCTTAATTTGTCTTGCTGTCAAATAATTACATCGATATCGGTGCTAATTAAGTCCAGAAAGCTGATAAATCCATCAAAATTAACACGACACGACGTGAACGACCGATGGAGCATAACGAAACAAGCTATGTTGAAAGAGTGGTTGTTTTGCGACTTTAATATAATTTGGCAAGATAATTATTTACGTACAGTGACAGGTAATTCATCAAACAGTCTCCGGTATCCCAATAATCTGCCTAATTTTCGTAATCAACTGGCAAATTAAAAAATCATGTAATTTAAGTCATCCATCAATTCAAGAGTAAATTACCATTTCTATTTTTGTCTAACTCACAGAAGCTTAGCTCAATGCCATTTCATTCTTGAACTTGCACGCGAATCCAGTTGTAATCATAAGCATGGACACGATAATAATAATTCTTGGGGCAACGATAGGGATTGCTTCCGCTGTGCCCCTAGGGATGTATAAACCATTGCCTCCAACACCTCCACTTTCAGGTTATTTAAAGAAAATATTTAAAAAAATCATACCACAAGGCAACTTCATTACACATACATATTATTCATTGATTTGCAGACGTATCACCTTTCGAAAATGTGACAGCCCCAACCTGCACCACAATGGATAACGTTATGACCATAAAGAACGGCATGATTGCGAAGCACTACAGATGGAAAACTTTCAATGTGCATCCTGCAAAAGCTTATAGTAATTACAAATGACAGCAACACACGACTCATGAATATATTTATTTAAGGAAATTATGCTTACTTGTTCCTCTTTTCTGATAACAGATCAACAGGAACTACAATCTATCAATGATGCCATGCACACATTATCGCAAGTTATTCCTTGCGTTACTTTTGGGATCTGGCCACCTGATTCAAATCCAACTGGCGACTATGTCCATATTATCAAAGGAACTGCGAATGGATGTAATTCCTTTGTTGGTCGGCTTGGTGGAAAACAGGTAAATGTTATGGTTAAGCATTAATATAATTATATAGGGCTGTAAATTGCAAGCCATTTGGTTTTATTGCAGAACATGAATCTTCAAAGCCCAGGATGTATGAGTAAAGGAACTATTATGCACGAGATGATTCACGCATTAGGTACAATCTCAGGAACTAGCTTTGATCATTTTATGAGTGAACAGAAGAATTAATTTTTGTAAATATTAGGATTCCATCATGAACACGGTCGGCCGAACCGAGATGATCATGTCACTATTCTTTTGCAAAATGTTACTCCAGGTAGGTACTAAAGACAAGAAAATTTTTTGCACAAGATCTATCATAATGCTTAAAATATTTTTTGTAATAATTTCAGGCATGGAATATGCATTTAACAAGCTTCCCGCAGATCAAGTAACAGCCTTTGGTGTTCCATATAATTTACACAGTATCATGCATTACGACAGCCATGCTTTTAGCAAAAATGGGAATCCAACCATGCGAGCGAAGGTTTGAGTCAATATTTTAAACCAGCAACAGTTTAATGTAGCATTTAGTTATTATAATTGTACTTGATTTCATGTTATAGAACGGCAATCCAATTGGATCTGAGGGAGTTCTGAAAGAAAGCGACAAAAAGAAACTTAAAGCAATGTATGAGTGTTAATTGGAAGCTTCTGTTAACGTGTCATAAACTTAGCTAACTGCATATGAATTTATTGTTTAAGAAATAAAATATACCGATTCTGCACCCTATAACCCCAAATGTTTGTACGCGATTCTGCACATAGTTCTTTCCAGAATTTTTGTCATCGAATGATGCACCTGCATTGAAATTATAAAGCCGATTTCTACGCTAATATTTTCTACTCCAAAAATCGTGACAAAATCGAAATGCTCATAATGAGGATTGTATGCATGCATGATAGATGTAATAATAATATAAACGCTATTTTTGTACAAACAAATTGTTGCATTCGGTGAAGGACAGCAAGTACTACAATTTTATGTCTTTCATCTTCAAGAAAATCAAGTATGCTATTAGTAAAACTTAATGTATTCCGTTGTAATTTTTTCAATGAGATTCAGCATTCTAAAAACATGAATGGAAATAAACCTTGGTTATGGTCCTTAAAGCTTAAATATAAAGAAGCTTACGTTTAGCAGATTTTAGTGATGCACATGAATTGCAACCTATGGAAAATTACTTTGTATAGCTCTGAACTTCAGGCAACTAAAACAGATGACGACGAGAAATCAACCATCAACATCATCTTCCATAACCTTCATTTGTCATCTACTCCAAAAAGTTGTTGATCAAATCGAAACTGCTGAAAATCAAATACCAATATTCCTGTCACATTTAGTGTCTTCAACTTTTCACGTTGATGTAAATGATGAACATATCATTTTAATGGCCAATAAAACATGTCTAGCATACTGATTTTGTATATTCGACACCAGTTCCAGTCCAGACAGCTGCCTACCCAAACAAGTTTTAGGTTTTGACTGGACCATGAAACAATAATGCGCATCACGAGTTTGAAGATGAGCTCAAAGTAGGGAAATATTTATACTGGCCTATCATCTGGTTACCTTACAGCTAAAAGGTAAGTTACAGCTAAAAGGTGAAATATTAAAAATGTTTTAACTCATTGAGGGTGTTTAATTTTTGTTTAAAAAAATGTGTATATAAAACACGAGCCGTGTTTCTAAATGTTACCAAATTCTAAAAGTATTACAAAATGTAAAGCTTCTTAATTCTACCGGTCGACGTATATCACTCGTTTGCAAAATCATATTGTTACATTTTCAGGTTGTCACCAAATTGGTGGGGATACAAGTCTATTCTCATTCGTGCAGAAAATTGTACATGCTTCGTTTTTTTGCAGACATATCACGAACCGGTCAAGAGAAAAAGCAACACCTGCATAAAAACTTGCCAAAAGGCAAGCTATCAATTCGTACATTAATAAATACTTATTAGCATAACGAGATATTAACAATTCGATTTACTCTTAACGCTGGAGTGAATTGTTAGATATGGCTATTTTTTATATATAAAATGTAACAAGTGATGTCATTTTATGATGACGCAAAAAATAGAAAAAAATCACAATCTTTTATGTATACCTAAACCATTTCCAATATTTGTACCTCGTTACATTATATTTCAAGATGGATATTTTACAAAGTGGTTTTCATGCAGTTAACGCATGTGTTAATTTGCATAGGTTTTTTTCATTATTTTTCATGTAGAAATTCGTGTGATAAAGATTCTTTCAGCTTTTGGTGCTTAATAATGCACTTATAGAACCTTCTATGAAACCATTTTCCTGACCAATGTTGACTGCAATGTTGAAGGGGTTAAATTTAATGTAGCTATATAATAGAACGACTTGCTTAATTTATTGTACATTTCTCTTCGCTCTTTAGGGCCCAAAACAGCTCTGCTACATTTATTTATCAAGTTACCCCCAGAAGGATTTAAAATGATGAAATTGTGCCTCCTTGTGACGGCCTGCATTCTTGTATGAAAGAATATTTCGTGATAATATATTGAGTTTAATTTGGTGATTCTATTCTTGAATTTCGGAAATTAACTTGGATTTTTTCCTACATTTTAGGCAGTAATTTCTGTTCAAGCCCAAGATCTGAAATCATGCAGAGCCGTGTTTTCGGAACAGAATAGAAAGCAACTGACATGGATCAACGGATGCGTTAAGCAACTCGGTTACAAAAGTGGTAAGTTTTTGAGTGCTCATTCCTAACAATCCAACTGTGTATTTAATACATTAAAAAGACAAAATTATTAATAAAAAAGTAAAAATGTACGGAACTAAACTTTTCTCACGTGGTGACTGAAGACCGCTTTCACTTTACGTTCAGATCGAGAAATAACACATTTTAATGTTTCCATTCTTATTTTTCCAGCAAGAGAAAAAACCCAGAAGTCAACTTGTGTTTGGAAATGCGTGCTTGACAACTTCAACATGTTGAATGCTGACGGAAACATGGATGTCAATCAGTACAACCATCACTTGCAAGAGGAATGGCCAGCTCATATGTTAGATCGGGCAAATTCAACCTTCCAGCCATGTCTTAAGATTGGTAAGAAACTTTTACACTTAAAAACCTTTCAATAGTTATTATGTCAAGTTAATTCAATTTTAAACTCTCGATGAAAACTAAATGTGATATGATGTTTATTGTAGGAAGTGAAACCACACAAGATGAATTCTGCAAAGGATACGATCCATTGATCAAGTGCATGACCCGCAACTTCGCCAATGTAAAATAACATTCTTATTTATTGACACTTTAACGTATTTTATAGCAACATAGTTTGTAATAAAATTGTAATATTTTCTATATTTCAGCTTTGCAAGGGTATCAAGTAAATGATGCAACTTGTCGACCTTAATGGCTCTTCAATGGAAACTACTCGGTACAACATTTATGTTTGTAAAACCAGACCACTTCTTTATTGCTCCAGTTCAGTATTTTAGTTCTGTTCAAACTTATTGCTTTCGTGGATACAAGTGCCGAATTTTATACTCAATAGTTTACAGTATAAATAAACATAATTCATAAATTTAAAATTGAACTTATTAAAATTCACTGTTTGCACTTTCGAGCATTTTCATTCGTTGCATCCTTTTGTGTTAGAGTTGATATGTGGCTGGTCTTCAGTGCTTTTCAATTTAGTTATTTCAGTTCAACCAGGAAGTTCATTTCATGGGGTTTCATTGACATGCAAACTTTGTTTTTTGTATATTGCAAATTAACACAGAACCTCCTCCAATATTTTCCCAGTATATGAACATTTTTGCACTGATACAGCATTTTGATTTTTTCTGTACTCAATATAGGGAATTACGCTTCCGATCTAAAGAAAACTCCTGGAATTGAAAACAAATGCGAGCGTTGGACTTTTGTGAAAATTACATATTGTGTAAATGTTGACCGTATTTATACACATGAATCATTGAGAAATGTAATTTTTCGCAAATTCTTAGCTATTCGCAAAATGATAAAAGTGCTGAAATTATCCGATACAGTGTATCGTACATTTGCGTACATAAAGAACGGTTGCAAACTTTCACGTAACGTTATAAACTTTAATGCACAGAGTGGCGCGACATTATAAATGTGGTCGTTAAGGTCCTAAGAGGTATGCGTGCCTTGGACTTATCTTAGGATAACGATAACGAATATAATGAGCAATGATAAGTACACGTGTCTAGTATTGTATATTTCTTTACTCACTGAGCGCAAGCCAAAACTAAAACTCTCTGACAAGAAGCATGCTTACTCTACAAAAGTACATGCCTAAAAACTAGGGCAAGATATAGTCTACCATCTAGCACATCCCCCCTTTTAAGTTAATTACAATTTAACTATAATTAAATACAACAAGATAATATTGAAAATATTTATGGTTGATATCGCTGGACTGGACGGGAGACTCGGCCATATCTGGTTACGTAGTACTGCTGCTCCGGTCCACGATCTGGATCTTGCTGTTGAATTTCTTCATCTGGCACAAAAAATCTACTTCCATGTCCATGCTCATTCCTTGCCCAAATGCACGAGTTAGGTGAAAACTATTCCTCCTGAACTGACCACGCGGCGTATCCACTAGATAAGATCTTGGACTACTCAGCTTCTCGGCTACAGTTCCCCAGGTTCTGATGTCTTTCACCCATACTGCATCCCCTTTTGAGCTCTTCCTTTTCCCTCACTCCATGATGACGATCGTAGCTTTCTTTCTGCTTTCCCCGTCTCGATTCTTCCTTCTTTTGGAGCTGGGCTTGATCCACAAGAGTT
>LJIJ01005293.1:0-12191 GCA_001718145.1 Orchesella cincta
GAGTCCTTTCTATCTGCGTAACCGGATCATGTTATATCTCTGCTTTCAATTCTTGTCCCTATGACTTTCTCTTATTGACTTCTCAAGAAAGAAACCTTTAGAGAAATAACTCAAATGTCACGAAAATGATCAAGAAGAAAACCCACAATTAAAAATGCATCTAATACATTTACCTGCATCTATGTGAAAACAAATTTACTTAATTAAAGGCTGCTCTATATCTAACTTTATCTCTAGTGGTACGAAAATCCTACCAAAAAAGAAATTTGGAAAAAAAGATGAGCAATTTCGTCATAGTTTAAAATAATTTCATGTTATAAGGCAAAATAGCACCCTCTATTGTAACATCATTCTTTTCAAATTAATTCATCATCATGACGATAACATATTTTACTTTCTCTTCTGTCAACGTCAGAATCCTGTCTGAACACCTTAAAACCTGTATTTGATTTCGCATAGATAAATAGTAAGAAACCAGAATCCTATGTATCGGATGAAAAATCTCAAGGAACTAACTGATGTCGAGAGTACCTCAATGTTTTGAAAACATATACCAGATACCTTCTGGTAAATAGTAATGTAATAAAAAATCTCGTAATACTTATACCGTACGTTTTTATACTTAAACACAATACATTACAATAAACTAGTAAACTTATTATCAATTTTTTTCAACAAAAGTACATCTGTTCAGTTCTGTTTACACCGCTTTACAACTGTTCTAAGAACGCCGTTTGCAAAGGCAATACCACTCTGGCAATAACATCTGAACTGAGAATGTACCTACAATAAATAATTGTATATTTAATGTGCCATATTTTTCGTGAATGCATGTCAGAAGTCAGAAGATAATGTTTAGAAGAACATACATTTGTTCTTTATTCCATACATACGGCAATGAATTACTGACTGTGAGGGGCCTACAAAAGTTTTAATTTGTGATATTAAGTTTCCCGATTCTGCTACATATTCCATACAAAATATGTTCGAATAGCAAAAGTCAGTATCTTACTGCTTAACCACTGCTCATATTATTAAGAAATTTTATCACACTGTCTTAAATAAAATTTCAACTTGTTGTTCATGCTCCACCTATTCTGATTGCAATATTAACGAATTGGTTTGAAACGTTTCAAACAGTACCCATACGTCAACTTGCAACCTTAAGTACTGACAAACTTTTGAGTACATTATAAGGTTATATATATTTACCTTAACACAAACTGAATCATGTGAAAAATATGTTGAATCGTTTTGATTGAGTTATCAAAAAGTATAAACAATAAATAGCAAAAACTTATCGTATCGACGATAGATGTCTAGCAATATACAGAATTCTTGTTAAAATGATATTAATTTAATTTAATTTATTCAATCAAGGCAGAAAATTATTTGAACAGAAATTATGCGGTTATACAGTGTCCACTTAGTGGGTTATTTCAACTGCATTCCTTAGAGACTATACAGAATTTTTAAATACGAATACAATACATAGTCAACCAAATTTAACATAAGTCAAGATTACTATTACACAAATTTTTACCAACATTTGGATTTAAAATACATTAAAACCCCTATACATTACACTCCGAGCTGAGTAGAAAGCTTTTTAAGCGACTTTTAAAGCTGTTGAACCCTACAGATTCTTTAACATTATCAGGTAACTTGTTCCAAGGGCAACCGCCCGAATGGAAAACATTTGACTCCCTATGAAAGTCTTGGAAACGGTTTTGATCTGAATGCCCCACTACTTGGTACGTAGAATGAATGCTATCACACGTGACAAAACAGTTAGTAAAGTAAGGAACTAGGTTAGATTTAGTAACCCTATAAAAGATACACATTGTACGAAATACGCATAGTTTGCTTGGGAATAGCCATTTCAGCTCTTCCGATATTTTCCTGCTACACTATCATATTTTCTTACACCTAGCACCAATCTTCCTAGCGCACGAATGATACTTCAACAATCTTTAGAACTTTGTTGTTTGTAGCTCCCCAAATGGCACTCATATATTGTACAATACTTAAGACAAGAGCTTGTCCCACCATGCGGAGACTTTCTTTTGACATGACATGCCTAATTAAGTATAGGGCTCTTATTCTGAAAAGCAAATCTTTGTCATATTCCGGGCTGTATCTCAACTCAGAAATGGATCAAGGAAGCCCCAAACATTTCAATGAATCGGCTATTATTGATTTGACAACCGTTCATAAACTGAAAATTGGAAACGGATTTGTATACGTTCGGAGTACCAAATACCAACATCTTTGTTTTTCAACGTTTTGGGTCAAGCCTTACCACATAAATAGAAACAAGCCACTCATTCAGTCTCAATTGAGAACTACGAAGATTCTTTGGATTCCCTATAAACAATAGGTTACTGTCGTTGGCAAAGATAACAGTTAAATCGCTAGTGACAGAATCTACAAAGTCATTAATATAAAGGAGAAACAGAATTGGCCCCAAAACACTACCAGCGGCACCCTATCAAAGTCTTTAATGACTTAGAACGCTTTCCCTGTACTTCAACAAACTGAGTCCGACTGACAGGTAAATAGCTATAATGATCACTAATTTGATACTTTGAAACTAAAAGCTGAGTAGTATGTCTCTAGGAACACTCAACGCCTTCCGTAGATCAATTGTAGCCAGTACACAAATATTACCACAATCAATGGCTTTTCTAATACAGTCTGTTACTGCATCATTGCGTGCTCCGTCGAGTGCCCCTTTTCGGAAACGAATTGACAATCTGCAGAATGACCTCTTCTCTAGATTCTGTAGTAATTTATCAATAATATATTCGTTCCATAAGTAAACACATAACGGAGGAGTGATACAGGTCGAAATTGATCTGGCCTCGTAGCATTTTCAACTTTAGGAATAGGAATAACTCTACTTGTATTCAATGAATTGGGTAAACCCACTCTCAAAGGAAAAATTAAACATTGTACAAGGCAGTCGGTAAAATACGGTATCGGAGAAGTTTTCTAACATGATCTACTTAAGCCCGTGACATCCAGGACTTTGCCTTGCTTTTCTTAAACTTTCTCCATGCACAAGGAATGTTCCGAATTAGTAACCTTTTCTACTTTAATACAATCTGCCGGGTTTCGTTACATAATCCTGCATGGAGTCTTGAATCGCTTTACCAGTGGAAAACCCCCCCGAAGCAACAATGAATGTTTTACACGTGGATATTTAGAGAATTCGTAGATTATTGGTTGAAACTAAAACCCACATTTGCCAAATATGCTTTGAGCGGTGTATAAAAGGGAGACACGTTGCCTTTTATCCATACATATTTGAGTTTTTTTGCGACTACTACAAAACGTGTTCAACACGTCCGAAAATTCATAAATAATATTCAGGCAATAAACGTGGAAAATCCGTGTTATACTCATTACTGCTTATGTAAACAAGATCTTGGCGCGGACTGCTTTTATTTCTCATAACAATGCGTAATGATCTTGTGTACTTGCATTCAAATTTTTTAGTTAATAGACTAATAGATTATGGCAAGTAAAACTGTTGGTAGTTCATCCAGTTATCATAGACAAATTTTAAAATCATATAACGATTCGTTAGCCTTAATTTACGATATCCCCAAGGACTTGAATCTCATCAAATGTAGGAGAAACGTCCAACCTATAGCAGAAACTGTCGTCATCAGTGAAGACATACCAGTGAATTTAGCCTGCCTTTTCATTCTGCACCAGAAAAGCCTACAACTGACAAACTTTACCCATCTAACTATTCTAGTTTTGAAATATGTGATAATCAATCCAATTTATCCAAAGAAAGTGCTCCTGTAATTGTTGGAATTAATTCAGCATTAAGAACCTGGGCGATTCATCATAATATTACTCATTTTCGCCACCAGTGATTTGTTAAAAACACTACGAGCTTATCCTACATTTGAAACTTTACCAGCCGATGCCAGGACATTATTATCAACACCAAGGACTGTAAAACTGAAACCTGTGCTCCCTGGACATTACGTAAAGTTTGATTGGACTTCTTCATTGTCCATATTTTTACATAAGTCCAATTTTAGTGACAATGAATGTAAATTGCAATTCAATATTGATGGAATACCAATTTACAAAAGTATAAACAAGCAATTTTGGCCAATTTTGGGCTCAGTGAAAGGTTTAAAAACAGTATTTGTTGTAGGAATATATGCAGGGGGAGCCAAACCAAGCAATGTTAACGAATATCTGGAGGATTTTGTTAGTGAACTGCTAGCTGTTTGTGAAAATGGACTTATAGTAAATAATAGACTCATTGCTGTAAAAATTGATTCCTTCATCTGTGACGCTCCAGCTAGGGCATTTATTTCAGGTATAAAAAATCATACGGGATATTTTGGTTGCAGTAAATGTATAACCAAAGGTGTATGGAACAACAACAGAGTAACGTTTCCAGATACAAATGCACACTATCGAACGAAAACGATCATCGTATTGTGAAAAAAGAGGCAAGCTGCCGAACGCAAAAGAATATATCAAAATTCCATTCCTGCTCCGAATATTCATGTTCAAAGTTAAACCATTTAAGTGCACGTGCCATGCTAAATTTTTAACTTGAAAAAAGCACCCAAACTTAGGGACCATAATTTTTACAGTTTGTTACTTGATTGAACGAGCCCAATGCAAAAAGAATTAGCTCTCTAACCCAAAAATTGTCGAAGTTATTGACGTTAATTGGTTTTTCGAAATTTTTCGAAAATCGTCAATTATTTTCGCAACAACATCATTGTAGACTAATCTGCTTGCAGCCAAGTGGCTCAACGATCACCACTAGCATCCCTGAAAATATCTTGTCAAAAGTTTCAAAAATTAGGAAACAGCCCTTAGAAATCCGGGTAATCCAATTAAGATTGCACCCAGGGTTGGGAATTTCGAGAATTTTTTTAAATTGAAAATCTAGTCTTTAAAGGTATATTAAAGCCGCTAAGCCGCCAATTTAAAAAAATAGTCCATAATAGATTATGCGAGTATGAACTTTTTAAACATCCAAAAGACCAAAGCATCATATAGTGGACTCAGAAACCCAATAAACATTACTAATAGTTTTTTTGCCAAATCAGGAAAGTTTTTCTGTATATGTAACACCTTTGTTTACTCTTAAATTAACCCTGGGTAACAACTGTTTTAAATTGCGTAGTGGTGAAATTTGCAGGGCTGAGTTATTTATAAAACTTTCCAGAATCGTGAAGTGGTTATCTATCGACGATACAAACAAGCTGGCTGTTTATATGATCAACCTTGTCCATCGTCATTTCTTGACATTATTGTTATCGATGACATTGCTGAAGGCCCTTCTTTGTCAGTTGATGTGTCAGAAATCGTCGCAAAAGTATATTTGATACCACTCAAGACTGTAAAAGTTTCTGTACCGTTGTGTCACAGTTACAATGAATAAATCTCGAGGACAATTTGCGGTGGTGGTGTTTGATGAATATAACGAAACTGATGTTGTGCCAACTTCGTGGTTGACAAATGACGGCAAGATGTGCTGGTGGCCAAATTATCGCGCTCCTTCAAAACTTATCTCAGCTGTGAGACAAATGGAAGTGCCCAACAGGAATAGCTTCACAATTCACAAATCACGTGTCTTGCAAACTTATAGTAAGTTTCTGAATTTACAACTCAATTTTATTTATTCTTAATAATTACATTTTTAATTGATTTGCATATTATTATATTGCAGGTAATTACGACACTGCTAACAAATATGCAAAGAAGCGCGCAACATGAGTCAGAACTTAGCAGTGAAGGTACTACACCGCCAAAACCATCTCATACGAAAGTGCCGGCTTGTAAACTGTTCAAGGAGGAATTGGACAACAGTTCGTCAGAAAACGAGTGTGAAAGCTATCCTAAACTGCCAAAGTTTCCACGGTTAGAAGAAGTTAACCCTTTTGCCATTTCGTTGAAACTGAAGATGTGAGCAACCAACGGTCATCGAAACAGAACAGGAACAGTTATGAAGGAGAAGTTTCAACAGCTAAACTGGAACCGATCCGGTCGGTACTCGACTACTGTTAACTTGCAAAGCATTCCAAAATTGAATGAGTATTTGAACATTCAACATGAATATGACACATCTTCAACCACTCAACAGCAGTCACCAAATGTTCCATTCTACATAAAAACTCCAACAGATCTCGCTAGCTTACATCCGCAAGGATTTCCTAACCAAAATTCCAATCAGAAGGTAAAACGGATTTAAAAAACTAATGAAATGTCTAAATTATATACTCTGTTAATTTTGCCTCTTTTGAATTCCGATACAGTGGGTTATTCTACTATGAATTATTCATCTATACCAGCTTACACTTCTACTGAAAACAACCAGCAGGGGTCTGGGTATTTTCCTCCTCGTGCCAATATGCATGAACAGGCCCCGCAACAAATACTGCTGTAATGTCATAAAATGTTCACACTGAATAGTGTAGCGGTTTTACTGGAAACATTTGATCAGTACGTTTTTTTGTAGATTCACAGTTGTATTCCATTTTCAATGATCGCCAAGAGAGCAGCGAACCCGCCGTGAAGTGATTGAGAACCGGATTGAAATTAATAGACAGCCAACGGCAGTCAGGTATGACTTCATTGGAATTCGTTTGCATATAAGTACACTCAATAGAATTAATAAGAGTTTTTATGAAACCTTCAATTACTCACAGAATTCGAGAAGTGGATGATTCGAAACTTAAACAATTTTGAAGGCCTCCGTTAAGCAACTTCAAGAGACGGTGGACGTTTTATTATCACGTGGAAATAGTGTGAAAGAGACGGAAGAAGTTGTCGCGACGCCAAGATTTTCGATGCTTCCAATCGAAAATGTTTTAGGCTTGGAATCAATGCAAGATGCACTGACAGATATGGAATATAGAGAAAAATGGTACTGTTATCAGCTTAAAGTCAAGTTTCTCTCTTGTTTATTGGAAAATGTCAAACGTGTTTATTATTGTAGGTAAAGTTTTTATCGCTTCGTGGAGGTAAGGACATTGGAAACTGTACAAGGCGTATTTTAGGTGCCTTGATGAGTGACGAATTTGCGGAGCGATTTAGCTGGCTAGGATCTCGTGGAGATAAAATGTCATTTTCAAAGTCTTTTTTAAAACCGATTCTTTATGGTAATGTTAATACTATATGTAACTGGATGCCGACAACCACTCATTCAATTTGCAGCCCTGATTTTTTTTTGATATAATTTTAGACGCAGTGAGACGAAACAATGTCGCAACGGATTCTCAGATAGAAACCATTGTCAAGGATTGGCTCAGGAATGCAAAGAAAAGGCTGCAGTCTTTTGCAAAACGGTAAAATTCTACTTTATATCAGTCAGTCAAATTAATCCAAATCGAGTAATTTCCAATGTTAATCGGAATCTACTTGTTTCTAACAGGCTTCAGGAAGTTACCGTTGTGGATGGAGACGATAACGGATTAGTTTAGCTTAATTTAGACTGATGCATTATGTGTTAATTTCTTGAAGTCTTGCTTGAGAATATAGTTTTGATTGAAAATAAAATTGTAAAACATTTCTTCCTGTTTAATATCAAAGTGTTATCATTTCCAATGAAAGCGGCATTTTCATATATTGAGCACTCAAAAACTAAGGTTGTACTGGTAGTTATTACAGGAGAAATACGTTCCGTTTTATGGTATAAAACACGGATTTTCCACGAAATATATATTCCCACTTACCCTATATGTACCCCAAAAATTACACCTGATCAACTCGAGTTATACACATGTTTCGTATCTTCGATTTCGTGGATAACCCATGTTTTTACGTGGCAGTGTTGCTCGGGCAGTAGCTGAGTCAACCGCTAACAGCTCTCAATTTGCTCGACCTCCTTCACCAAATCCTTTCAGACTATTTACAATCTGGACGAGCCAGGTGGCTGAACTATAATGTAACATATATATGTAAAAGCTATAGCTTTTGCATAATGTAAATACAAACAAAGATAAAAATGTACTGGTATAATAATAAATCGGCACAAAAACATACAAACAATTGCGATAAAAAAGTAGTTTCCAACTGTGTATTCAAACATTTCATATTCACACATAATATACAGTTTTGGATAAGAAAATTAATCAAAGTTGTCATGTTCTGTAAACGTAGAGGAGTTTCCATTCAGTATTTCAGTTTGCCCCGAAATCCCCAATTGATTTCGTGAATGGTGAGCCGTACGATGGAAACTTGGAGACGCTTCACCTTTTCGATCTCTTCTTTTTGAAGTGGAGTTGCTATGATTTTTTTAGTAGAGAGTCCTCCTCTCTCCCGCTCATCATTCCTTGAACTTTTCTTGACAACTTTCTTCTTCTTCTTTTTGCTCATCAGAGTTGGAGTTTTTGCCTTGCTCTTATCTTCAACACTCAATTGCCCCAGCAAGTCAAGCCACTCAAGGTAATCTAGTTTGTGGTCCTTCCCCATATGGAAGACCCATCGTATTCGCTCTCTAAAATGTTTCTCGCAATCCCAACACTTGAGTGAGCCCTTGTCTACCTGATGCTGCTCCAGATAGTGGGCCTGCAGGTATCTCATACTGACTTCGAACTGGCACAGCTCACATTTCACTTTCAACTTCCTTATGGAGCTCCTGACTTTAAAAAACTCCTCCTCTCTCTCCTTCACGTCCTCCTCTCGTTCATCTTTACATTTATCCACATGATACTTCAAACTGTCTGAGTTGTACCTCAAAACACCACATTTATCACAACGCCAGTAAGATTCTGGATGATTTTGGAGGACGTGTTGCTTCACAGCTTGGGCATTATCAAAAGCCGCCTCGCACCGAAGACACCGAGATTTCAACGACACTGTTTTATATTTGGGACCTATCCCGTGCTTTCTAAGTTTGTGTTTAAACATCCCAGCTCGACTGTGATTAGACCAGCCACAAAACTCGCAAATCTTATCGTGGGGCTTAGTACTCACTCGCATCTGGGGTTGCTGGGTCACTGGTGGAGATGGAGATAATTGCGGAGAAAAGTTCGCATGATTGACATCTGCATTATCAGCATCTACGAAGGAATCATTATCATCTTGGTTGGAATGGTACTCCATCAAGGATTCAGTATGAAAAGGAGTCTCCTGGAGCGCAGGACGAGAATAAAATGAGGTTGTTTGCGATTCAATGATTGAATTACGTACAGAAGTCATTCTGGGAAGGACTGGATCGAGTGGAATAAAATTGTTGGAGTCAGTTGAACTTTCTTCAGCGGCTTCGTCACCCTAAAAAGAAAAACTTTAATTATAAAATGCACTATATTTTAATCTCAGAATGTAAGGAACCTTACCACATCAACTTTAACATCTCCTCCTATAAACTCCTTTGCAGACTTTGCCCTCTGTTCCAGTCTCCTAGCTCGAACCTTGGCGTTAGCCCGTCTCCTATGCTCCAAGATCCTATTCCGGTACGCAGCAAACGCCTCTGGATCATTAAGCTTCATCAGTTCTCGTCTCTTTCTCAGATGCTCCCACTGCTTCTTTTTATGAACAGCTCTTTGCTCCGGACTCATCTTTTCTAAGTATTTCCGTTTAACTTCCTTCCGTTTCCGGGAGTATTCCTCAGCTCCCATCCTCGCTATTCTTCGTTCCCTCGCCTCCTTCTCCTTTGCTCGGTCCTCCTTAGACCTCTTTTTGGTGCGCTTCGCCCACTCCTCTGGAGTCATCCTCTGCTTTCTTCTTTGATAAGCCAGTCTCGTCTTTTTCCTGTGCTCGGCGAGCTCCTCATCCGTCCACCGAGCTCTTCTTTCCAATTCAGTTATCACCTGTCGCTGCCTCCGCTCTTTTTTCTCCTCCTCTGATAAGTTTTGACGAAGAATAAGATACTTTTTGCGCTCCTCTTCTTGTCTCTTCTTACTTGAGTACAGGCTCTTCCGTTCCAAGCTACGCAGGAGTTCCTCACCAGGTTGATAACGTTGAGGCTGCCGTCGAGTTCGAGATTTTGGATCCAGGTTGAGGTTTGAATCGTCAGGATACGCAAACACCTTCACCTCAACCTCGCTGTTTTCAATAACAACACCATTTTCAGACTGCAAAACTCTCAAATAAATCGGGTCAGTTTTGGAGTCTTCATCATCATCTTGGTCTTCATAATACTCCGGTTTTGGCTTTGGTTTCCGTTTGTAGACGGGCAGCTCCACACCTGCCAATTTGGCCCTCAGTTCTCTTGCTTCCCTTAACTTTCTTTGTTTTTTTCGAGACTCTAAACTTGCTTTCCAGTAGCCGTCATTCTTCTTTTTGGAAGGTTTTGGCTTACTTTTTGGAACCACTTTTCTTTCCACTTTCTCCTTTTTTCTTGATTGAAGTCGAGAGAGTAGTGGGATGTCATCCTCATCATCAGTTTCCGGCGGAGCTTCTTCTTTAACAGTGTCCCCTATTTCATATTTGATTTGGAGCTCCTCCTCCAAAAAGGGGGTCGCCTCTTCATCCTCATGATGAAAAATAGTTGTCGGTTCCTGCTTAATAAAAGGCTCACTTTCACCAGGGTTATCTTCAACTACTTCCGACATGATTGGGGTCACAATTGGTCGTGAAAGAATGAGCGACAGCAGAATTACTAAAATTTTGACATTGTTTATCTCCCAATTTTTAATATAGCTGGATGAATGTCGCGCCTCCACATTTTCTCTATGGCTTTTTGGAAATGAATATAATTTGAATAAAACAGTGGTTTCGAACATGAAAATGGCATTTTTTATTAACATTTAATCAGTCTCATACTCTTTTTTATGAGTCACATTTCTGTCTTAACTAATCATAAAGTAAGTGACATTAAAGCTAGCATTTGTCTTCAACAATGACTCGAACAACGCTTGGACTGCGGACGGCGGACGGATGATGACGATGATGATTGTGAGTTCACATTCTGTTTCTTCAGTTTTCGCCATTCTCTCATGTAGCTTGCACGGCTATTTGGTTTTGAACTGACTAAAGCTCACTAAAGATTAAACTAAAAGGTACAGCTAAACCGAAGTTTGAATTGCCTCACTCAACTTTTACTCAATGGCTTTTCCTTTTGCAATGCTTTCCTTAAATATTGCCAAATGACTTTCTCCGTGCATTGTTGACAGCTGAGTTTGTCACTGGAGAAATGTCACTGTCCATTTCAGTAGTGGTCATTGTGTTTAAATAACCTACTTGTTTTTATGCTCGTCTGCTCTCCTTTTGATTTCAAGAATGGAGTCAGATAAGGACTTAATAAGCACTTCAGAAGGTTCTAGTTGCGGTTCTGAAGAAGGTGAAGAGAAAATCAGTGTTCGAACAGATCCCTGTTTACTTTGTGCAGAAGTAGCTGTGACATATGACCTTGAGGGAAATTTCATCAAGAAGGAATCATTCCTTGATCATCATGATTATTCCTTTCCCAATGAGGCGCTGCTCAGGTGTTTGTGTCGAAGTTTGGGAATGACGAAGAAGAAGATTGGAGACATTTTGCTCGAGAAGCTTCAAGATCCGTTCCCTTTTTGTGAGGAATGTCAGTCTCTTCTGAACTCTCTGGGGCAGGTCTATTCCAAGCTGGATGAACTGGAGAATATGCTCAAGACCAAGATGGAAAGGGCGGAGGAGGTGTACTGGAAAGAGAACTTGTATGGAGGGAATCATAACCACTATTTGGAGTTCAGGAGGAAGGCTTTAGGCAGTAAGCAGTTATATATTATAAATGGCTTGATGTTTACGTGAGTTCACAAACTGAGCGTATAAACTCATCTACTTTTAATATAATTTTTAGCGAACTTCAAGGGCAACTCGTCAGATAGGAAGGTGGCGAGACGACGCAAGAAAAGGATCCCAATGATTCACACAGAAAATCAACTATCAGACGATGACGAATATTTACCTTCGCCCGTTCAATTATCTAAAGTCTCAGAATCGGATGATGATGATGATAAAATGAGCAGCCGGAGTATTAATGTTGAATCCCCTCGCAGGAGAGTATCAAAGAGAAAAATCCCCTCAAAATCAAATACGTCTTCCACTTGCAGTGTTCTTCCAAACTCGAGGTCATCTAAGCCCCTGCCCCTGGGCAGACCAAAAAATTCCAGGAAAGAGATCAAAATTGTAAAAACCCCTCCACCAAAAACGGTAATCCCGTGGCACAAACCGAACACGTGGTCAGCATGAGAAGGCGCGTCATCACAGGAAACTGCGTGTTC